>JAECUM010018527.1:0-11471 GCA_016617855.1 Megalonaias nervosa | reverse complement strand
CTCCCTGAATGAGAATACTCTCATTAGAACAGGGCTTCTCAGAAAAAGGCAAAGTACCTGATAATAAAAGACTCTGAGAAGTTCCTGTATCTCTTTAAAATTTTCATCGAGATAGGATTGGCCAAATCACCCAAGAGTGATATATAACCTTTAGACATGAATGGTTCATAATTTTCCATAATAAAATCAGATTGGGGTTTATTAGACCCAACAAATGTATTGCTTTCAATACATGACTGTGACCTTGACCTCTTAGAAATAAGAGCATTTGGGATAGGTCTATCTTAATTCTGATGCCTATATTTCAACTTGAAGCAATCAGAAATGACGTGTCCTTTTTTCTTGCAATAGGTACACTTATGAATAGACAAGGATTTTGAATGAAGTTTATCAGAAGCTTGATTTTTAGAAGTTGTGCCAGACTGAGTTTTAGAAGGAGTCGTATTAGGCTGAAATACCTTTCTACCAGTAGACTGCTGAGTGAAAGATTTGCTAACAACAGGAACTTTATGAGTTAAGGAATACTTGTCAGCAGCAAAGAGCAGCATTTTCCAAGGTTTCAATCTCATGCTCTTCAAGATGATTCTTAATGTCATTAGGGACACAGTTCTTGAACTCTTCAAGTAACACAAGTTGTTTGATATGTTCATAATCATGTTCAACTTTCTGGGCTAAGCACCATCTCTCAAATAACTGTTCTTTTTCTCCTGCAAATTCAACATAAGTTTGTCCAGCTTCTTTTCTATAGTTCCTGAATTTTTGCCGATAAGCCTCAGGGACTAACACATAACCCTTTAAAATGGATTCCTTAACCAAATCATAGTCAGAACTTTGTTGTACTGACGTTGAATGGTAAATATCACTAGCTTTACCAATTAGTACACACTGTAGTAACTGAGTCCAATACTCCCTTGGCCATTTCAAATTTTCCGCAACTTTTTCAAAACGAGGAAAATATTTGTCTACTTCTTTTTCTCTAAAAAGGGGCACTAACCTGATATTTCTTGTAATGTCAAAACTTGAATTTGCATGTTTAGTGGGATCGTGCTTTTCCCTTGCCAGCTCCATTTCTTTCATTTTAATTTGAAATTCCCTTTCATCCTTCTCTCTTTGTAATTGCATCCGTCTCTCTCTCTCCTCTTTCTCAAATTGTAACTGCATTTGTTTATCTCTCTCCCTCTCCTGTCTCTCTCTCTCCTTCTCTTCAAATTGCAATTGCAATTGCTTCTCTCTTTCCTCCTTCTGAAGCTCAAGCTTCCATAACTCCAATTCCATCTTGTATTTTATTTTTAATTCTTTTAATTTTATGTCAGAGTCTGATACCGACTTACTGACCAAAGCCAAAACATTTTTATCAAGAACATTCTTCTCTACCAAATAATGAATCAGAATATTTTTAATTTCTTGTTTCATTAAGGAAGATTTTGCTTCAGAAAGATCGTACTTTCTGGCAAGTTCAAGCAACTCATCTTTTTTCAGACTATCCAACTGCTCCTGAGTAGGAATAGAAAGAAAAGTTTCCACTTTTAATGACATTGTGAATGAAAGCCAGATGTTTTCACTAAAGATATCAAACAAAATGTAAAATAGTACTTGGGATTTAAAAACTAGGGGAATTTAAATTTCAAAAAACAATTTTCTGAAATATTTTAGCCAAAATTCAAATATCCCAAGGACAAGGCTCTGACTTTCCCTTGTTACATGTAGGCTCGTACAAGAATAACAAGAGAAAAGAGTGAAGCCAACAAGCTTTGTATATTTTGACAAAATAATTTATTTCCCTAGAAAACAATGTAAAAATTGGAAATAGGATTTACGATTTGTGAATCCAAAATTTAATCCTAAGACTGAATAATATAAGTCCTATCACTAAACAATTCTAATAGAATCCGGGTTCGAATCTCGATGAAATTCCAATATGGAGGCGATGACGTCAGATGATGTCTGTACTGATGGTAACAGATCCTCAACTGAATCACAGTTTATGTTTCTGTATAGAACTCCAGAATAAATTTCCACTGAATTTCTTTCTCCCAGAACTTTTATAAAGAAAAGCACTTGTTTAGTTTTCTAGAGAATAAATTATTAAATCCAAAAAAACAGATGAACTTCAAACAATCTGACAACAACAATAGAAACAACTTGTTCCCTCAAGGTTTCAAGAACGACTGCTTGGAAAGCTCTCGGAATGAGTATTAAACCCAACTAAAACATCACCCCATTTCCACGTGATGGGTCATGTGGTGTCTTAACACTTGAACAATGCAATAAAAAAAATGAAATTTGTCACGTAGGCAAGAACAGCCCTACCTACGAACCAAATTCTCACACTGAAAATATATAAAAAAGAAAGGCTGTTTACAATCCAGCTAACATGCAGGCTGAAATGACCTTGAAAATAGCCAATCGTTATCACTCGATGTTTACAAAATCTATGAACCAGAGTGAGCTAAAAATAGTGCCAATGTAATATTTTTTCGTTCTAAATAAACTGAATTTACTGGAAAAAATATTGAATCCCATGAAAATAATCATTACCATAAAATGTAATGAAACAGAAATAAAATAAAAAAGAATTTTAGAACTAACACACAAGCAATTTAATTACATACATGTAACAACAGTATCCTATAAATGTCACTATCTATTATCATCTTGTACAAAATGCAAGAATTAATCATTGTCTGCGAAGGTTCAGAATTCCCCCATAGTCATTGTAACTCATCGTGGTCTAGTCATCATAAATATTGCACAACTTCATTTCCTTGGTTTCAATGTCATATGTGGGTGCTTATATAGCGACTGAGCTTGGGGTCCATAGGTAACACTTTGATCATACAGTTTATGAAACCTACTAAAGGCTGCAACAGAACATGTCAATTGTGCAGCTTGATCACAGGGAGTTCAGTAACCACCCCTGCTACTTGGCACTGAGGGCTGTTCCTTTAAAACATACATGGAACCCGGGGACGGCACTTTTAAAAACACATATGCCAGGGTGGTTTGGATTCCAAATTGCTTCTGTGCCAGGTTTTTTTATTCAGGTGGCGCTCACCAGTTATTATGTACTTTTGAGAGAGTGATGTATGTAAGGTGAAGTTGTTTGCACTTAAAACATGCACAGTGGTGAGAATGTTGGCATACCTCTATGCTACTTTCATGTAATGTGGCTGACATTTCTTTGGATATTGTACTTTTGGAAATTGTAAATGATCTTAGCACACTGTTAACTAAAATGACTGCTCCCTTGTGCTCCAAAAATCAGCCTGAATTTGTCTAAAGTACACTATCCTTAGCAGCTATTAAAATAGGGAAAATGAATTTGCCAGACTAGACAATACCAGCTTCTGAAAGTGCAATGAATGAATTACCAAATATATAAAATGTAAAAAAAAGTTATCGGTTTTTTTTTTTTTCTTCACAATTTACCTCTGAAGTTCAGGAAGTGAAAATGACCAAGTGGAGCTAGCACTTTTTTGAAAGGTGCACATCTGGAGTAAGGCCAAGCTGTATACTCTATAACCCATATTACACCCATCAATCATACACCAAAATAAAGGGAATTAAAGGTTCTTTTAACAATACCTAAGATATACAAGGTCTTTTTTAAATAGCCAGTAAAACTAGTGAGGAAACCCGGGGGAATGCAAAATACGAAACTGTAGAGCGCCACCTTTGTCTGCCAGTATTTTAACCAACGACCCAGGGTACCCGGATGAAAATTTCCCGCCATCTGTGTTTGCGCATACTTCTTGCAGTTACTACGATCATTTATAGGCTTATCTAGATTTAGTAATATGTAACTTTAAGGGAGCAGAAATGAAGTTTTATATTGGTTGAACCTTATGTAACGAAACGCAGCTATCAAATCGTTTTCAAAGGCATGAATGCTGTTTTCTCAATTCGTTATAAAAACATTCCCCTACTTCAACTGACTTCGGCATTCATATAAAAAGATTCCCCTACTTAAACTGACTTCGGCATTCCTTGGTTATCATCGCATTTCAACCAACAGTATATACGATGTCAAAGGAATAGAAACGCTGCCAGATTTCGCGTCAGAACTTTATTCCGTCATAAAAAAGACATTGGAGTAAGTATAGTAGGACGAAAGCAGTTAGACTTTAATCTGTGGAACAATGTCAGTGTTAAAGCACTTGCCTTCTACTCAGAATAGAAAATACAAGTCCAGTATTATACGAAATTGGGTTTATTGTGCACGAGGTTGGTAAAGGAGATAAATATATTTCTCCAGCTTTCTTACACCCGGCAAATACAATAAAAAAAATACATTTACTACAACTATAAACAACATTACCGTCATCAGTGCGTTATTGTTCTGCATGTATATATTGATTCACTTTACATTCAATAAGAATGATACTAGTAGTCCCGAGTTCCCTCTGACCCTTGCACCCCATTTTAGATATTTGGACATTTATGTTGGGGTGTAGGTTCAGAGTCAGCTGTCTGTCGAAAAGGTGGAATTCACCGACACCCTTTGGTGTTGGCATAGGGTAGCCGCTTACTAGCCGGCCTAGCAAAATTGAACAACCTTTTGTTGAGATACACCTGCATGAAATCGATAGGAATATGATTCACTTTCTCAAAAATCGCGAGCGTAGCATTCGTCATGTCTTTAATCCGCTGACAGATGAGAGGAAAGTACATCGTTTCTGAAATTTTACCTGGACCTCGCCATTTGCATTCCGAGTCACATGACTATACAATTCTTGCTACCTACATGTCAGTGACATCAGAGATCAAAATAGTTGCATAATATTGACAATAAAAACAAATTTTCAAGGTTGTTGTACATAGAATTTGAAAATATTATATAGAAGTAACGTAAATGTTTGTAAATTAATATAATGCACACTTACTTCTCGACATATTTATTCTGAGAACAGCAACCAGAAACCTGTCGGTATCGCAGCAGGGTGGAGAAAACCATTGTCAACAAGTACTGAGTATGTGCCAGCAATGGGTTTGTTGGTATCATGTGACTACTGCATTGCCATGTGCTCTGTGCTTCGTGAATCTGGTTTTCTTCAAGTTGCTGCAACATTTACAGATTTCCTGTTGTTTTCAGAATCAATATTTTGAGAAGTTTGTGTTCTTTCATTTTTATATCAAGATTGGATGATTTTCATTGATATGTTTAATTTGTTTTCCTAAAGCAATGCTAGCAATAGTTTATTGTTGATATCACGTGATTATTTTGACCCCTGATGTCATTGACATATAGGTTGTGAGATTTGTGTATTGTGACATGGAATGCTTATGGCGAAATCCAGGTTAAATTTCAGCAATGCTGTAGTTTCGTCTCATCTGTCAGCAGGTTAAAGATGTGAAGAATGCAATGCTCGCAATTTCTGAGAAAATAAATCATATTCCTATCAATTTCATTCAAGTATATCTCAATGAAAGGTCGTTAAGTTTGCTAGGCCGGCTACCCTATGCCGACACCAAATAGTGTTGGCAAATTCAAGTTTTCGATAGGCAGTGGACACTGACCCTACACCCCAACATAAATGTCCAAATATCAAAAATGGGGTGGCAAGGGTCAGAGGAAAGTCTGACTAAGAATGACTTACTGACCCATATATTAATTAATTATCCATCTAGAGAGATAGTGGACCAAATAAACCTAAACACAAAATAATAAACCTAAACACAAAACAATCAGTGTGTAGAGCAAAAGTAGACAGCAGACAGACAAAGCGTATGGACAGAGTGATGGGCTCAGAAAAGAATATGCAGGTTGATAGCCTGGTACTACAATACATCAACATACATTTCAGAGAAATATACAGAGTACATACAGTGTATATAAACAAAACTGTGACATTAACTATATTATAAGTCTATTTACCTTGTCCTTCAAGCAAAAGAATCAATGGGCACTTTTGTTACTGCAAATCCCATGACCTGCACCCTTTAGAAGCTCAAATGGAATGACCACCACTAATATGCTGTTCATGCTAAGTTGTTCATACAGACAAGTAGCAGACTAACCAATCAGAAAGTTACTTACCACTTGTCATATAATAGAACAACTTGGCATGAACAATAATCAGGGTAGCTTTGTTGCTCAGAGTGAACAAAACTTGAACAGGTGATCCTTTTTCAAGGTTGTCTAAATGGCTAAATATGTGTAAAATGAAAATAACACAATAATTGCAACTGATGATTTTATTTCACTCATCAATGAACTTGAATTGCATAAAATAATAAAATACCCACTTCTGCCTAATTAGAACATGGATATATAAAATTCTAAAGTATATGATCCTGCTACATCAGTATGAGCTGCCAGATGTGTGAGATATTCTTGAAAATTTGGCCAGGAGTTCCCCGTTCAATCAACTATGGACTTTTTGCTGCATTTTTTAAGCCTGTTTTCACTTAATATTGACTGATCTTTTGGGTCCAGTATGCATGAAATTCTCAAAGGACACACCGTTTCTCCCTGTGACGTGCCTTATTTACCACCGGGACAAGCACTTTTTTCGTATTCTGATAGCTGTGGCCAAACTGCACAATAGCTTAAGGTTTGCCTTTAGTAAAAAGATGAGAAATCCAGTGCGACTAATTAATAGTTAATTTTTATCATTGCAGTTGTCTTGTAAAAGGACTGGCCCTCTGCCATATTATGTAAGCACCAACAATTGATTGGCAAATAAACGATGGTCTATTTTGTAACCAATGGTGCCTAAATATAGTCTAAAGCATATGCTTGTGACAATTGGTTTTTTTTGCACATTATATATCCCACCTTATTTCCTTATTGTCAGCTTATAAGGCATTTAACATCATATATTAAATAATATATTTATGAGTATTTTGAATGAGATTTAAGAAAAATATTCTGTGGTATTTGTTTTTCATTCCTTTTAATTTAATTGTGGAATTAATGTTTGTATATATGGTATAGGAATGCCAGGTATTTTACTTGTGCAAGTTTCTTTTGTGGGAAATGGAGATGCTACAGCATTCACTATGATCATTCTTGGGCTTGAAAGTAATTGCTCAGTTTTATTGCCATGGTCTTTTTTTATTTTGTCGTGGTTTGTTTTCTGATTCTAGTACTGTTTTGGGGATTAACCCATTTTATCCCGAATATGACTACGGGCATAATACCTCATTCTATCCTGAATACGCCTGTGGTCGTAGTATCCCATTTTATCCTGAACACGACTAAGGTCATACTCTATGTATGTGTATAGTTTCTATAGAAACACGTGTTATACATCACAAACATTTGTGTACTTCACCAACACAGGAAATGGTTAAAGCACGCATGCGCAGTGAAATTGTAAAAAAAAAAACGTGGTTGGATAAGAAACTGTTGGCTTGAAAATCGATCGATAAAATGATGGATGACAACTCAGATGTAAACATGGATGTTGATAATGAGGGTAGCAACATTGAAGTTGACGATTTGGATTATTCTGATGATAATATTGACTTAAATGAGGGTTAGAATTGAATCAAGTTGATGAAAGAGATGATGCATGGCTTCATGCACTTTTTGACAGTGATTCTGAGAATGAAGCTGACTTTGAAGGCTTTCAAGAGGAATGGGTCCGGGGTGATTTTTCACCTTGGTTGCAGCCACAATTTATTATATTGTTATTACTGACATAGTGATGATGTGGACTTCAAAATTTGAACAAAAATTGTACTGATTAATTACCTTTACCTTACTGAAAGATTTCTAGGATTAATTTGTGACAAGTTTTCATGAGAAACTTCACGCTGCAGTACATGTTCTAGAATGTGAAGTAAACAAATTGTTCCAGGTGTTTTATTGTCCAATTTTAGTAAAATTGTTATAACTTTTGAACTAACAGTGCTAGAAACTTCAAATTTGGACCAAAATACTAGAAATAGAATTATCTTTATTTTATTCACATACTCTTTGGAGGATTTCATTCATCTTCATGAACAGAAGATTCACTGAACATCATGGTAAGTTTTTTAATTTGTTTTTTTCTTCTTTGAAGTCATATTTCAAAATACAGTTGTGAGCATGTACATTGGTAAATGATAACAAAACATATCACTGTTACAACATTTTTAGTAAACATGGTGAAGGTCATCACAATTTCTGCTGCTGCTATATGTTGCTGTGTTTTACCACAATGTATTTAGAATTGCTTCTCAGGAATCAGGCACTGCAGTTGAAATTGGTAAACAGAATAAAATGGGTTTTAAAAAATTTCCTAAATTTAAGTGAATTATGTTTAAACCTAACATTCTGTTTACTGAAGAATTATTTCATCACAACAAAATTCACAGGTGATAAAACAGAACATGGCTTCTGTGGATTGCATGCGATATATCTATGTAGAATTATTTTTAGGAGGAATGAAAATCAACAGACAAAATGTAATAATCAGGAGGTCTTTGCAAAAATCATGAGATATTATGAAATCGGGAGGTAGCATGGAAAGACCCCAAAAATCAGGAGGTTTTGTCTCCCAGTGTAAGAGTTGACAGGTATGATTTTAAAGCTAAATCTACAGTAACATAATATTTGGACTTTGCTTTCTATGAATTGTATATTTTCCAGAAAATATCTGCCCAATAATTTATGAAAACAGTCAGATAAAGTCATATATCCTAGACACAGCTGTGTCTGCAATTATTTCCCCATGACGGGTTCATTTACAGTATAAACTGATTTTATGAAGTAAATAATATACATGCAGCAGTTCGAATATTCATTTCACCAATTATGTTAAAACACAAATTGCTGTTTACATACTATTGTTTAGGTTTCGACAAGCCTGTATGCTTTTTATCATCAAACTTGGAAATTGGGCAGCGATATCACTAACCTACTCAGAAAAAGATTACTGGTCAATCAGGTATAATAACATATGCCTGTGAATGTGTAAGAGCTGGTTTGTAGGCACAGTTGATATCAACACAAAGTATTTGATTGCATGATGCTTACATTATGCCTTTGGTTACAACACAACACTGGAACTAACTTGAATATGGCAAGGGAACTTCTAAAACATGGTCACTCAATATACCCCTAAAAAAAATGAGGGCTAAGTCGTTTTAGCTTTCCTAGGCAAAGGTTATGTTTTTTAGGCGACTTTGTCACCCTCTTTGCCTGGTAGTGTGACCCAGGTATCATGTGACTACCGCATTCATATGTGTTCTCTGCTTGGTGAATCTGGATTTCTCCAAGTTGCTTCAACTGTGACATATCTGGTTGTTTTATTCAGAATAAACGTTTTGATAAGTTTATGTTATTTCATTTTTCTGTAAAGATTTCATGGCTTTCATTTATATTGTTTATTTGTTTTCATATAGCAACATCGGAAATGGTCTATTTAATTCCTTCAATGCATCAGAGGGCGGATGGCTGATAAACACTCTCTGGTATTTCAGACATCTACTGGCAATATTCCAGTAGCCTGAAACTCCTTTCTGATATTTTGATTTGTAAATGCTGGTAAGTGTACCTAAATCATATGTGAATTTTCTGGTAACTCGTGACACCACTTCTAACATCATCTACATCTTTCTGTTGGGATTTGGCTTCATACTGCTTAAACTTCGCTTTTTGACTTTCTAGGCATTCTGCAAGAAATACATCTGATAAATGCTAAGCATGAGATAGGAAGAACTATCCGACTTTTATTTCAAAAGCTTAACCTGATTCAAGAAAGAACACATGTATCAATTCATCTTTATCTTTTTCCAAACATTTGAAACCAATATCCTTGTGTGAAAGTTCTCCATCATATGATGGAAATTCCTATAAAGAATGTCACCAGAGGTTGATCTTCCAAATCGTGCAGATCCGTCGGTTTTGTGTTTTTTAGGGGGAGGGGGTAAAGTGGTTGGAAAGCGTTTAGTAGGGAAAAAAATGAATGTTTAGGGATACTAAATTTTAAAGTTTATTAAAAGTTATTGTTGAGTGAGCAAATGGAAATTTTTGTGCTGTATTCACTTCACTCGAGGCTCATCATATGTGTTCTAATGAATCACAAGTTCATGCTTCACCCCAAAATTCAGTGCCCTCTATGGAAACCTGAATAACTCAGTCATAAATCCAAATAACTCAGTCGTATATTCCACTGCTATTCAATTCCTACATATTGCCTCATAGGAATGATAGTGGATAGAGGGCGTTGAATTATTTGAGTGAGATGCCTCAGTCGATTCTGTACCTCAGTGTATATCATTCTACCATTGTTTTCTCAATCCCCTCTACCCCACCGTTGATTCAAGAAAAGATTTTTTGGGGAAAAAATTTGTTGCATTATCTTGGCCTGATAGTTGTCAGTGATGACAGTAGGAATTTTTCCATTGCTAAATTTGCAGACAATAACTGCATTTATATTTTTTCTCTCCAGTTCAGTACAGTTACAACTGTATAAATGGCTAAAGAAAAGCACATTCCTTGGAACTGAAACTTCAAAGTGTAACTGATTACTTCTCAACTGCTGGTCCTGTATAGAGGAAAATGTGTTGTCTATTTCAGCAGCTTTATACAATGTGTATATGCTGACCAACTTTCATAGTGAGAACACTACAGATGCACATTTAGAAAAGAATGAAAGAAGTACAGTGGGACCCCACTATAACACGGTAGTTGGGAGCCATAGAACCCGACCGTGTTATGAACCGAACCGTGTTATAAGCAACCATGTACAGTACCAACAAATTTGCAGGGTTAGCAGGGTGGGTGGGGGTGGTAATGAAAACGGGTGCAGAAACGTGTGCTTCATTGGCATAATTACCATTTTAAATCAATGTATATTAAATGAGATAACACCTGCAGTGATAACAGAGATTGCATATATAATATATTTCTTTATTCAGAGAACCACGCATTGGTACATACACGTGTATAGTTTATATATACTTATCTAATCTATAGCACGAATAGAGTATCAACAGCGCGTACTCGCCCGTGAATCGAATCACATACATTGAATCCACAATACAAGTATTTCCATCGAAAATATCCGCACACAGATTTAAAATATTCAATAATTTTGTCACAGATCATTATGTGACTGAATTCAATGGAAAAATAAATAGGAAATATTACGTACTGAATGATGGAACAGTACGTCCGAAGGTTTAAAAACGGTGTCTGTATAAATTTCATACTGCTAAATTTTCTCATCCGTGAATTGTAATTCTTTATTATTGTTTGAAAACCTCAGTGATTTTCAGCTACTGTCACGTTTGCTCTTCCCAAAGTCAAATATATTTCTTAACTGAAGAATTCGAACATAGTCAATATCTTGCGTCTCCATCCATCTCAAAGCACACTCTAAATTTTTGACTGCTTCTGTTGCTGACAGTGGATTATCCTCAGGTGTAGTGTCCTCAGTGTCATCAGAAGCATCACCATTGTCATCATCACCATTGGTGTTACTGAACATAATATTTTGAACAATTTCTGCATCCGAAACGTGATCTGCAACTGGGCA
>JAECUM010018526.1:0-24229 GCA_016617855.1 Megalonaias nervosa | reverse complement strand
TAATTAAAAAGAAAACAATAGGAAGTTTGCAACCAGTGTTGCAAGTATTCTAGGTGTTCCTTACAGTATGTATATTAAAGGAAAGTGTCACAGGTGTGATGATTACAGGTGAATGTTATTGTTCTAACTGACATTTTGGGGGCTTCAGGGGATCAGGGAAGGGTGGTGTCTTTTGAAAACAGATAAAGCCATGCAACTTGTCTATTGCAAAACCCACCAGAAATGTCATATGCTGTGTACATAGTAATTATTGCAGGTAATTCCAGGTGTTCCCTATAGGAAACTGGCCTATAATCCCATTTATAAGAGCATCTGGTGGCATCAAATCTTGGTATAAATAAAGTTGAATACATGTATCCTTAATATTACTTCTTGACTCACAATCATGGATGACAAGTTATACATTGATATAGTATTGGATGTTAATAATGGCACCTACCCAGCAAACCTGGCAGCTATCAAAGCTCTCAATAAGAGAAAGAGAATTGAGGTTAAAGGCATTACTGCAAGCATTGGTGTACTTGACAAAGATAACTGTCGTGTTCTTAAAAGAAATGAAGTATCAGCAGTCCTAGCAAGCTTTCATTTTGGTAAGTAGTACTTTAAAACATTAGTAATCAGAATATAATATTAATGCAAAATTCTAAGATACTCAGATAACCATGTACAGAGCCTGAGTCTATTGGCCATAATGCAAAAAGAAACAATTTGACACTTCTTGCTAAGCTAGTTAATATATTGATACATCCATAGTCTATCAAAATCAATTATCCATCATTATTCCAGGGAGTGGAATCCGTTTATCTCTGCTGTCTGTCTTCCTCTTTGCCTTTCTCTATATTAAAAACTGTCTTCCTCTCTCTCTGTCTCTCTCTCTTTTGTGCCCCCTCTGTCTTTCTCACTCTTCTTCCCTGTCATCCTTGCTTCCTCTCTGCATATTCCTTGTTTTTCTTCTCATTCTTCCTCTCTCTCTTCCTCTCTATCTTCCTTTCTCTCCTCCTGTCTTCTGTCTTCCTCTCTTTCATCTCTCTCTTTTCCACTCTATCTTCTTTTTTTCCTCTCTCTTTTCACCGCTCCGGTTGCCTAGTGGTTAGAGTGTCCACTTTGGATGCGGGAAGTCATTCGTTTGATCCCTGGCCGAGTCACACCAAAGACTTATAAAATGGTACTAACAGCTGCCTCGCTTGGCACTCAGCATTAAGAGGTTAGTGTTAGGGCTGGTTGGCCTGGTGTCAGGATAATGTGACTGGGTGAGATATCATGCTATATGTCTGCGGCATGATGCCCCAGTGCTAGACATCACTATAAACTGCCATACTACAGACATCATACTGATATGACTGAAAAATTTTAAAGCTACATTAAAAATCCAAATCACACAAATCACAAATCCTCACTCTTTTCCTTAAGTCTTCCTCTTTGTCTTCTCTCTTGTCCTCTTACTCCCTTTCCCTTTCTTCCTCCATCTTGTCCTGTCTTCCTCTCTCTCTCTCTACCTCTTCCTCTGTGTGTGTCTTTTTCTTTTTCTTCGTCTCTGTCTTCTATCTCCCCCCCTCTCTCTCTCTCACTTTTCTTCTATGTCTGTTCCTCTGTCTCTTTCTTCCTCTCTCTCTTTCTTTCTGTCTTCCTCTCTCACTTTTTCTCTCTCTTACACACTTTCTCTCTCTCTCTCTCTCTCTCTCTCTCTCTCTCTCTCTCTCTCTCTCTCTCTCTCTCTCTCTCTCTCTCTCTCTCTCTCTCTCTCTCTCTATTTTCACCATTTGTCTCTAGAACTCTCATATACACTCCTCTTCCTCTGTTGTTCTCTCTCCCTCTGTCTCTCTCTTCCTGTCTTTTTCTATCTCAATTCCTTTCTCTCTTCTTTATCTTTAGCTCTTGC
The DNA here is from genome assembly GCA_016617855.1 of Megalonaias nervosa. Taxonomy (NCBI): domain Eukaryota; kingdom Metazoa; phylum Mollusca; class Bivalvia; order Unionida; family Unionidae; genus Megalonaias; species Megalonaias nervosa. Next base: position 22,350 of record JAECUM010018526.1, on the reverse strand, counting down.
TCTTACTCTGTTCTCTCTTGTTTGCTCCCTTCATTTTCATTATCTGTCTCAATAGTGTTCTCACATATACTCCCCTCTTTCTCTCTCTGGTACACACAGTGCATATTATTAATTGTAAACATTCTTTTCTTGTACTTTTGAAGTAAAATTGTATTGTTATTTTTTTATTGTAACAGGTAAATATGCTGGTGGACATCAAGGTCATGACACAACATATGAGAAAAACCAGAAAGGGTATTACTGGATTGGGATGAAACAACATACAATAAAATATGTCAGTGACTGCGATAAATACAATAGAGTGAATCTAGGGCCAATACAAGTAGCACCTCCTCTGAATTCTTTACCAGTGCCATCAAAAGTGTGGAGTTTAGTTGAAATTGATATTATCTGTCCACTAGCAGTGACGGACAATAGAACAAATATATTGTTGCAGCCACAAATAATTTTTCCAAGTGGTCTGAGGCTGAACGTCTCCCCAACACAAGTGCTGATGAGGCAATAAAATTTCTACTTAATATCATATGTCACCTTGGTCCAGTCAGTCAGAGAAAAGAGTTCACAAACACGCTCATAGATAACCTAACATGAGTTTAACATAGACCACAGAATTTCCTCTACATACTATCCACAAACCAATGGGCAGAGAGAACATGACAATAGGACCCAGAAAGAAATGCTATCCAAGGTAACCAATGACCAAGCAACAAAATGGGATGTCTGGTTGCCCAGTATACTGTTTGCATACAGGACAAATGTACAAGGATCTACAAAGGTCACACCTTTCGAGATTATGTATGGTAGGAAGACTTTTAACATTTCTGCACGTAGCCAAAGCAGAGATTGCACTGAGTTCTCTCATGATGTGTTGGCAAACATAAAGAAACACAGGGAGTTTATAGGTCAGAGTGTAACAGAAAACATTAAAAATGCACAGATCTGCCAGAAGCTAAATTTCGATTTAAAAACTAAATCCCTTAAAATCTTTCAAAAGGGATCTGTAGTTCTTATGAAGAATGCCAATAAAATAAGGAGATTTGGCTGCAAATTGGCACCACAATGGGTGGCCCTTACATAAGTAAAAGATCTTCTTACAAAGGGCAGGGTAAGACTGCAAATTGAACATAGTGCTGTCTAACATTTATCATTGTAGCCATTTGAAACTTTATACAAGGAGACCAGCTATGACAAAAGCCACCACCACCACAGATGAGACAAACTCCAAGAAAACACTGAAAGAACTACTGAAAAGACTTAACGAAAAACAACATCAGACTTCAGCTCCTCCAACAAGTAATATAGTAATGGTAATCCAAATAAAATTCTTAAAGGACAAACAAGTCAACAAGTGAAAAGATTGCCAACAAGACTTCGAAGGAGGCCATAGGAACACAAGGAAAACAAAAACATTGATAATATCTTAAATCCTCCTACAGAAAAAAAAAAGCAAAAAAAGTTGCAGAAAATGCAATTCACCTTTATGAAGTGACCAAAGTATAATTTACATAAGACATCTTCAACCCTAACAACATTGCAAATTGTATGAGGTGATGGTAATTGCATGTTTAGAGCAATAAGCTTTGCAATTTTAGGAAGTGAAGAGAGCTACAACTTTTGCTGTATTAGTATTGTCAGACATATGTGCTCCACAATGGATACTAAAAAGCTTAGCAATTACCTCAACAACAATGTAACTAAGTATTTTCAGGACAGTAATATGGAGTCAAATACTGTGTGGGCAGCTGATACCGAGATTATAGATGCAGTATCACTTGTTATCTACAGACATTTATGTGTATCGTACTAGTGGATCATATTCCAAAGGAGTTAAGCTCTTCGTTTGGTTGAGGTACCCAGTATCCTTTTCCTTGGACACTTTCACTCAGTCTGGAATTTATTTGCAAAACCTTGGAAATGACTATTTCAATATAGGGTTAGGTTACTAAGAAGAAGCATGAACAATAATTACAAGTTTTATTTTATTCCATGCAAGTGATTTTTGAAAGGTTATTAGTCTGAAATTGTAATCTGTATTAATGTAATGGCTCATTTGAAATAAACCCTATGTGACAGTTTGTTACGTGAACTTATTACATGTATTACATGTATGATATTGCACATGGGGACATTAAGCTTATTACCAAAGAGTCCAGCAGGAGGGGAAGAATTGGCTGTTACACCGGTTGAGCTAAATTATACTCAGATATGTGTGAAATAGGGGTTGGCCTTTACTCCTACCACTCTTGCCACACCACCACAAATGCCAATAACGGGAAGGTGATTGCTCTTCCTTAAATGTTAAATATAACGAGTTTCATGAAGTTTGTATTACTAGTTTAAGTGATTTGGTATTGCATAAAAGCTTCGTCATATAGTTGATGATGATGGTGTCACCCAAGTTTGTGCTAACCTAGAATTCCTTTGTGTGCTTATGTTCATGCTTATTTTTGGGGCATGTGCTTTACTACATTTAACAGACACAGGATGTGCATGCTTTTTAGAATCTAATTGCAAAGTCTGAATATAATCAGAAAGAGAAACTAATGGGGTTTTTTTTGGGTTTTTTTTCAGTAACAAGATATACCAAGGGGTGTGGGAAAGTTTTGGGTTGAAAATCATCTTGATCCAGATGGATTCAACCTAAAATATGCATCAGATAATGAGGGATCATAGCCAGTTATCTTCCCTTTAAACCAATAGGTGGCAGCATGGAACAAAGAGTCCAAAATTATATCTGGTATACTTCCTACCTAACATACAAGCAATACAAACTTATAGCATCTTCATTTTGCTTTGCAAAATTTCTCAATCATACGGATCATGGACGTTAACGGCGGTGAGAGAGGAGTTTAAAAGATGAGGAGCTAAGTTATCTATGCGAAAAAATTAGTTAATCAATAGGTTAAGCAAACTAGGCATTGGTGATGTTGTCACAAATGGAAAATCACATTTTCTCGTTTCTGCATAAAAAGGAAATACTCGTCAATTTCACACAATCAACTTTGTGCTTCTTTTCCAAAATTACTTTTAAACAGTCATATCCCTCAAATTATAAAATTCATGGAACAGTCAGAGATTTATTCTGAATAATTCAAGATGGTTACTTGGTGGGGTAATTTAGTAAAAAATTTAGACTTCCTAAGACACGATTTTATCCGTTAGTTTGGAATTATACGAAATTCTTGTTGAATTGAATATTTTTAACGTTAAACATATAGTTTATATATTATTAGAGTAATATCATATCTGCATTATATTAAACTATAATTGTTCTTTATATTCTCAGGTTATAGGCCTGTGATGATAAATTTTTCAAGTATTTTTATAAGTCATATGAATGAAATAAAATGTTACTGTGTTAATGCTGCTCTCCTCCAGAAAATAACTTTCGTTTAAAACAGACAGAACATTAATATTTTGATTATGACGTCTTTGCTTCTTATTTAAAATGGCTTTAATTTAATACTCAGCCCATACATGGCTGAGAGAGAGAGAGAGAAAGAGAGAGATGTTTAGGGGTGTGGGTGTGTGTACAATGATATCTATCAGATTTGATAGAAGTGAAATATTCTATTTTTATTTTATTCAGATAACCTATACCCAAAAAGGGACAAAATGAAAGATATTATCATGGTCTAAATATATTGTATTGGTGTATTTTAGTTTTTCAGGGACAGTTTGCAATAAGATTTAGATTGTGTTGCAGTAGAACATAAGATGTAATGTTTTAAAGGGAATTGTTTCTGATTACCACACACATACACACCCAAATCTGTTCACCTATGTATTCATGATTTATTTATATGAGGCCTGGCTCTGTTAAAAGGCATATTTATTGTAAATTTATACCAAGTCTTATTTACCTCTCCATGACCATGTATTTCACAGTTGTTCACCAAAATAAATACAATATTTTAAAAACTTTTTATTAAGCTTTAAATATGAAACTGTTCTCAAAGTTGTTTTGCATTTTTAATTGTCTTATAATGAGTGAATTAAAATAATATATCTAGACTGATCAGTAATAGATTGTTCTGGGGAATGATAAAGTCTGAAGATGACCAAATATCGTGACCAGGTTATTCTGTGGCTCCAACTTTTGGAAAGATAACTGGCTACGATCCCTCATTGAAGTATATTCATCCATGTCATAATTCTTGTGTGCAGGGTAAGACATTGCTGTTTTATAATGTGACAAGGGACATATTTTCATTTCTTCATACAAAATATTTGAAAACAGTTGAATAGATTCATTGCACTTGGTAGCCATTTTATTAGTCTTACATGAAACGAGGCTTTATGTATGATTCTTTAAATTTTTTTTATTTATTTTATGATATTAAATATAGTGTTATGTGCATTTAAAAAGTTTTATAGAAATTATAACTAAGCAACTGTACACTGAATGTTTGTATCAGCTGAAATGAAGATTATGCATAAGATGGAGATGGCATTTATTATGAATATGTTTACTTTGCTTCTATTCTTAATGTTTGGAAAGTTGTACTGTCTTTAAACTGCTTTGTTTGAGGAAACACTATGGGCATTTACAGGCAGCTGTTTGTCAGTATGACTGGCCACATTTATTTTCAAAACTAGGTTAATTGCCTGTCCTGGGATGGGAATTTTAAAAAGAAAGTATATAAATAAGTTAACAAATTGGGACACTTAAAACAAAGTTTGAAGATAAAAATGAAAAAAAAAATAATACAAAATTTGGGATGAAACTTGCAACCACTTGTTTGGCAGCGGGGACACACAGAAACAACTCTTGTTGTACAGTAATCAACTGACCAAGTTAGTCACAAAGCCCTGGTCTCATGCTCCCATGACTACATATATCTCTGTGACTTTAGTTAATATTTCCTCACAATTTTGATTATACAGTCATGAAATTTGAAGAGATTATACATTTTAAGAGTTTATTTAATCCATCTACAAAAAAAAGTAGGACCGTGGCCTACATTTCAGGTTCGGTTAATTATGTTCTTTGTTTACATTAAACTCACTTTCTGAGATCTTGGATACTGTTGCATGTTAGAATATGAAACTTTTTCACTTTTATATTTATTAACTGTACCAATTATTAGCAAGAGTTGGTCAAAGTAACATACTTTTTAACATTCATGCATGTTTATCTGTAAAAAAAAAGTCATGACACTCATCATTATGTACATTTTCATTCATCACTGGTAAAAATTGGTCACATTGACTTATTATGTTCCATTTATTAAAAATATCATTGATCCCAGTTTTTTGTTCACTTAAACTGTTGTATGCAGTTATAAAACTTGATAGAAGCATTCATTTTCGAGGAGCATGGCACATCATTGACAAAGTTGGTTACAGTGAAATATTTTGAACATCTACTGATTATGTAAAGCTACAATATTTAACTCCATTTCTCTTAACCTTTTGCATCACAGGCATGAAATGCACTTAGTCTATTCATTTGTATACACACATATATATTACATATTTGAAAAGGTGTATACATTGACCTGGTTTATTTCTTAGTATATGGGGGAAAAAAACTACTGTACTACAGTTGAGTAGAGAGCATTCTGCAATATTTTCTGTTAAAGTAGTCTTTAAGTGGAAAAGTTATTGCATTAGGAACGACAAAAATAAAAATATTTAATGAAATATTTATCAGTCAGAATTGTATATTACAAAGCAAAATTTCTGGTTTTTGCCTTATTAGGCTATGTGTAAACTGCTTGCAAACCCAGAACAGTGTTTAACTTGTGCAAATTATGTTCAAATTTACCTTATTTACCATAGTGATTGCAATTCTAGGAATTGTAAATTTTGTAGTTCCTTGCAGTGTTAATAAGTGTAAGAATCCTGTTACCACCTAAGCACTTCTTTTTAGGCATTGTATTTTTATGTGGATCTTAATGTGAGTTACTTTTCTAGGTTTTTTTTAACCAATATGTTGGGGCGGGGCATTTCTAAGACATGTTAGCCCATAGCCTAGCACAAATGATGAAGGGCAAATGTTATCAGACGATTTTTTTTTTTTTTTTTTCTTTTTTAAAATCTCGATACATTGAACAATTCATCCAAGATTTCTCTTGCCTACCAACTATTTTCACTTGCCCAGGCTAGTTGGACTTGGAATTGTCATCCATACAATATATTTTATCTCTGATCAATTCATTGTTTTTGCGACTCTTCCTGAACAGAAAGTCCTGTTAACTTGGGGTTTTCACCAGAAGATTTTTATGATGTCTATATATAGTCAGTCTTAAATGAAAGGTGTGCCAATCTGACAGTCAATATGGCTGCCATCTTGAAAATCTTATTGTTCCTACTTCTGGGTGGATGATCATATTAGCATATTGTTTTTTACCAAACAACTATGTTTTGTTTATGGTGCTGATCTGACATCAAACACATGTGACTGTTATGGCAGCCATCATAGAAACCTTGTTACTGTCATCTCATAAATGGAAACCCATGTTGAAAAGTGGTTTGTACCAGATGACTTATTACCAAGCCTATATGAAACTAAATGACAATGGTTCCAATCTTCCTATCAGCATGGATACCATTGTAGTCATCTTGAAAATTTTTTTGCGTTCTTCTGAATGGACAGTTATATAGACATTTGGTTTCCATCAAAAGGCTTTTAATGGTCATAAATGAAAACATTGCGGAGGTGGCATCCACAATGGCCACTATAGCAGCCATCATAAAATCTTGATTGCTTCTTCATCTAAACAGAAAATCATGGCAGCATTTTCACCAAAAGACTTCCTTTTGTTGTTTATTTGTTCCAGAATGAAAATGATGCAGATCTGACATACAATATGGCCACCATGGTGGCCATCTTAAAAATCTTGCAATCACTAGTGCTTCTGAATGGATGATCATATCAGCATGGGTTTTCTCCAAAAAACGTCATAAGATGTCTTATTGGTGCTACAGCTCTCAATATCATCTTTTTAAGTATAGTTTTTATGTAAGCCATTTGAGCCTATGACAGTTAAATTTTAAATTCTTTAATTCAGTGACTAGTTAGCACTATAGTGAAGTACATGTACAGTACGTCATAGGAATTTCATTCATAACAAGGCCAAATACTAAGGTCAAATCAACAACTGAGCCAGTGAAGAGTGCCAGGAAAAAATTAATGGAGTTTACATAAACATCACATGGAAAGAGTAGTGCATTTGCCCTGTAGAGAGTTATCTTGCATGCCATAGCATTTGATAGGTTCAGTAATTTAAGAAGGTCAGAACAAGACTGATACATTATGACTGTTTGCATTATATGTATCGTGAAATGATATGATTTAATTTTTTGAGAAATTATCATGTTTCAGACATTGTTGATTTGGTGCATATATATTTATTATTTAATGACAATATACACAACTTATTTTATTCTTCAGCTATTCCAGCTTTGTAAAAGTCAGAAAGGAACTTGTGATTTATTTGTAATATTTTCGTTGGATATAGCAGAGTAGATAATATTGAATTAAAACAGTACTTTGAAGATTACATGAATTTATTCAAGGATTTGAATATATAACTTCTATCAGATTATGTGAAACCTTCAAAGACTTAAGTTATATTCTATGTTCACAGGATTACATTTAAAAATATTTGGAATAATAAATGTGTTAAATTCAGTGATTTTATCATGGTAGAAGTAAATTTATATTTTGGAAGACTTGAATGTTTGTTTGGTTTTACCTGGTCTTGTTACTGAGGTTCAAGCCCTATGACATAATGTTGGTCTTAAATGATGCCAATCTGCACAGACAGTTTTATTGCTACAACGACCATCATGAAAAACATTGTATTTCTACTCTTCCTGAATGAATGGTCATGTCAACATAGTGTTTTCACCAGAAGACTTTACATCAAAAATGGCCCCATTCTTGCATCCATTGTGGTTGCCATGGTGGCCATTTTGAAAATTGTCTTTTTCCTCCAGAATATCAGAGATAGTTTTCACACCCATCAGTTAACTGTCTTTGGTTCCTGGAAATTCATTTTGGCCAGTGGAGTATCATTGCTTGAAAGAGCTCTTGTTTTACTTAACTTGGCTGTAAAGCCAAGTGAGCTTTTGCTATTAATGCCCTTTGTTTGTGCTTTTGGTATTGCCCTTTATCCATCGTGCATCATCTTGTGTCCGTTGGCAGCTGCTATATTAATCTGACATACTAATTTCAACCAAACTTGTCAACCTTGCAAATATGTTCATGTTTAAAACATTGCATGTTTGTTTTGTGGTTTTGAGTTAGAGAAGCTTATTCTTATTATTAAATTTGGTGATTTTTGAGAAAAGAAAAGGCTTTTTTTTTTTTTGTTTATTGAAAACAAATTGACATGCTCTTTCACATTTCTTTCTTTCAATCTTGGTCATGTTTTCTTTCTCGTCAACATCTCTAATCGGAAGGTTGCATTCCTTCACATCTGTGGTTTTCCTATGTAAAGCAGTGCTTTCATTAGTCTTACCACCAGTCATTGACTCGTGAACCAAACAAAACAAGTAGATCAGTTGAACCCAGGTGCACATGCAAAGTGTCTGACAAAGTCTTATTCAGAAGAAGATGGACAAGAAGACTCCCATGACTTTACTTGTATAAACAATTTTTCATTATGACCATGATCTGCATCAATGCATGTGTGGTAAAGAAAGTGACCCCTACTGCATTACACACATAGCTGAAGTTTTCAATCAGGCCTATATTATTGATTGTGTCTATACTAGAAATTCTTGTGTAACTGCAGATATAGGAATATTGCCACTACCATGATTTTAATTTCTGTGGCAGAGTTAGTCTGAAATTATGTTTACCAACTGCAGCAGAGGATATTTTTATATCAAACAATTACTGCACTATGTATAAATGTCAGAAAGTCAAGACTGATATGTATGGTATTTTGAAAGAATGCATTGACATATCAAATTGTGGCTTCATTTTACCAGATCAGTGAATTGTGCACAATGTTACAGAAAAAGATTAAATTACTGTTTCGCTTAAATGTATCATAAAGATTAGTCAGAGACTTGTTAAAGACATAGCCTGGACATACTGATAATTTATTCAACTTAGAAATTGTCTTGGAGTAGCAATGATGAACCAGTAAACATGACTTGGGAGAAAAAAAAATACTGTAAAGTCCTTCTTTGATATTGTACAGGAAGAAACTGAAGTAGCTGACATTTAGACAACCCAAAAAGAACAAATACTGCAATGATGATGATATTGATGACATTGAAAACAAAGTGAATATAGTAGCCTAAGACTGAAGATCATCAAGAATGAATCAATTTGAGAGAGATGTTTTTAGCATTAATATATTGAATTACGAACAACACCTTTACATGAATATGAGACTTTTTTAGACAACGAAGAATGTAAGCAAATGATGCAGTGTTAAAAGTTTTGTGGAAAGAGATTCAAATGCAAAGAGAAAAGCTATAGTGTCAATATACAAGCAGTGCTTGACACTTAACATCAGATGTAATTGTACAAGCGGTGGTCATTTACGTATTGGTATAATACATTGTGATCATGCTAATCAGCATGCAGTCGTTTGATCAGATACTGAATTAAAGAAAATTATGTTCAGACACAAAATTATATTTGACAGTGATCCTCAGTTGATGCAGACTGGTGTACGAATGTTTTTAAAATGCACTACCCCAGGTTTGCAAATTATTTTCACAGCGGTGTATTTTACAGCAAATGGCCATACAGTCAAATGCTGTCCACTGCAAGTATTTTTAAGACCATATGTATATGCTGAGGAGCACATACGCCTGAAGATACGTACACCATCATCAAAAAAAAAAAAAAAATGTAGGGGCCCAGCGTGACCGACTGGTCTAAAGGGCTCACCTTTACTGATCACTTCCATCTCACCTTTGCATGGGTTCAGGTCAAATTCTTGGCCAATGTGGGTATGTGAGAACACTTGCCAGCAGATTCCCATGGGATGGCTGTTCTTTTCGGGGTTTTCCGAGGTACTTATTTATATCCTAAAATGTGCTAAAACTTAGCGTTAAACCCAAAACAACAATTAAAAACATAAATGATGATTTTCATGAAAACAGAGATGATTTTTTCGGTTAGAATACAATTTGTAAATGTATAAAGTTCAGTGTGGCATTTGTATGTAATGACTGTAGAGGTGTTGGCCTTGGACAATGTTAACTATTAAGCAGAACTTGCCATTACGTATGCTGCAAATTACATTTGCTCACATGACATGTTGGTATAGGTGTCGTAAATGCGGCATCCGAGTTAAATCACATAACAAGCTTTGCAGACCTTGCAGATCTGTTTGTGAGTATTATTATGCACTTCAACAAAGATTTGCTAAGATATATGTCAATAAAAATACCTGGTAACATTAACACGGTTGAGGAAACACATATGTTGATGAACTAATAGCCAGGGTTGATGCGATTGCAGTTTATTATCCTGATTGAGTAAACAACCTAAAACAAAATTATTGATGGAATTTGCAATTAGAGAAAGATTTTCCTTGATATACCAGTATGCCGACTGATTCAGCTAAGGCAACTCATACATGAGTGTGGGATACGAATGCCAGACCATATGTGAGAAACTGAATGACTTCCGTTATTAGGACCACACCTGGTTCTGCAACAATTTCCCCCGGATCAGCAAGAACTGGTTGCTCAGGATCTACCAAATGCATTGACAGCATAACGAGTAAAACGAGTCGCGTTTGAGCATAATTTACAAATACCAAGTGGCACAAGAAAAACATTTTCAATATCAGATATTATAGCCAAACTGCATCGGACTGAGAAACTGCAGTACACTTAACTATCCAAATTCCTTCAAGTGCTGAAATTCCATGCGTGGTTGTGGATGAACAGAACCTTTGTCGAATTTTCAGCTGCATCATATGTTCATGAACAAGACTGCCATTGCTGTATTGGACATACCGTTGTTACCGAGGCTGCATCAAAAGCACAGCAATTACAAGTACCGGAGTACATGTATAAGTTTCACAAGCGTCATGGTGACTTAAAAACTGTTAGGCAATTATTCAGGTTGAATTCGTGCCAGGTAAAAACCTGGTGGAACTTTTTTCAAAGATGTGTCTAAAACCAGTATTACATCAGACTGGCACCTTTGGAGTTAAAGCATATAATTTCTGCCATGTGCATTTGAATCAGACGCTTAACCATGATGAGAATGGATTATAAATAACAACCTTATGGCTTTTTGGTGATTCACTTATAAGCTTAAACCGTAAAGACACCACGGCTGTTAATGACAAAATCTACAAAAGCTTTAAAATGATTCTTGAGACATTGGAAAAATGGACCCATACTTTGTCTGAATGGACCTTTGAAAGATGCATTCTAAATAAAGTGCACATTTCCCCTTGTTGCGATTTGAACCATTTTGCCGGTCTGTTTTGAATGGGCGATCTGTTCCAAGTTGCATCCCCTGAGTGGCAACACAGACTGATGGGGAATATCAACAATACTGGGGTAAACTCAATTTTGGTAATATAGAATATTAGTTATTATTCGTATCTCGCTAGGAGTCCCAGAGTATCAAAAATAGAAATACAATTGCATGACGCATTTGAGTTTATCCTTCTATATGAGCCTTTCTTAGAAATTGATGGATAGCTAACACAAGACAATGCCCTCAGTAATTATTATTCCATCAATACCACAGTCGGATTTATTAACAATGGCATCCTGGCATTGTTCAGCAGCGCAAAATATTCCATCGACAGAAGGAAATCAAAGCTATTCTTGACAACATTGACATTACCACAATGATTATTGGACTCACCCAGATACAGTGATGATTCCGTGAGATCTGCTAGCCCAACTATCATGTTTTCAAAAGTACTTCTGATAATGCAGATTCTCGACTATACATATCAGCAACCTAAACTATGCGCCTGTTAACAATGTAGATTCAGAAGCCTTTAGTCATGAGTAAGAACAGTTTTAATCGTGGATTTAAGCGGTATGAAGCACAACTTCATGAAGGCTAATTAATCTAATTAAAATCAGATCTCTGCTGTCCTACTTGAACATCTGACGACAGCCGCTTAGGGGTCATGTTCTGCTGACCTATGAGTTATCCATTTGAAATGCAGCTTTCAAAACTCTGAAAGTGAATCAAATCGCTCGGTACACATTAATGCTCTTCATCCACACTGCTCAGTCTCCAAGCAAGAAGATATAAGCCTTCATCTGATTGACTGATAAAATTAGCGATTGTGGTAATAACATAGGTTACCAGAACATGACCCCTAAATGGTCACTGTCAGATCTTCATGTATGACAGTGGAGATATTGATTTTAATCAGATTGGGAGGCTCATTAAGGATTTCATGTGAAGTCTGGAGCCATGTCAACACCAACGTTCCTTGCACTCACCACATACATGCATCAAGTAACTGACATATATGGGACAGTTTACAAGGCAAGTACCCAGCATTGTCTTCATACCAAAACACATATTCCCTGCCTTTCAAACTATAAATCGAGACAATGACCAAACCTGTAGCAAGATGATATTTGACAAATAGGAAGTAACTGAAGCTTCTCGCTGGTTAAACAGTTATCAGGAACCCTCTGAAAAAAATGTTCCTTGACTTCACAAACATATTGCATGTTCATGTCAACTGTGTTCGTATCTAAACAATTATAGGTATGCAAATTTCCATGCACGTGAATTGTTTAGTTGGTCCGTAGTCAACACATACATTCAAGCGCATGGACATGCAACATGTGACAGTGGTTACAAATGATAAGTTATGATCCACTCTGACAAGATTCTGTTGTTGGAGGTCATGAGCTTACAAATGAGGGTCATTGACATGCTTCGGAACATTGAGTAATTAGACCTGTTGCATTTTTAATAATAATGTCCCATCATAAAGGTAAGGTTGGTCTTAATGAAAACCAGCTTACGAGAATAAAAAAGCGATATAAAAACATCATCCCAGACTCAAATTGAGGCCTTCTTTTACTAAGTTGACTGCGATTGCCCCACTATGGTTGACTCAAACACAGCTTGATGAGCTTAATGCAGCCAATGAAATGAACACCTCGGTGACATTAAAATATCCAAATCAGATTTGACTGAGTTTACCAGCCACATTGTTGCTGACATTGACCCAGGTGAGCTTGTGGATTTTGAAGATCGAACTGGTAAACTTAAAATGTGTAACATACTTTTTGTGGAATCGACAAAGCAACAGCCTTTGGTCTGAGTGTGGTATGAATCGCAACCACATCGACTATTATATCTACACCCAGTGGAATTGTCGACTATATCGATAGGAACCAGTGACGCAGATGGCGCTGGTAAAATTATTTTGTTATGGCTGCTATCTGGAATACGTGTCTATCCTGAATTTTTCATGGCAGCGCAAAATTGTCTCAGTACGATTAATAACTCTACTCGAGTGCTATTGAGGATCGAATAATTAGCATGTCCGAGTTCAAATTTGTGTTGGTGGAAATGGAAAACAACCGGCACCTTGGTGCACATGTACGAAACCAGGGGTTTGTAGATTTACAGACAGTACAAGTAATTTCCTTTTAAAATAAAAAGAGGTTTATAAATACCAAAATCAAGCACTGTGCATTGTATTTATCATGTCACAATTGCAAAGACATTTTCAGGTAGAGTGGTAAGAGTGGTATTTTGTTGGTTACCAGTTTAAGTCACAGTCTTTAACTCTACATGACTATCCTCATGCATGGATGCCAGTTGGTAAATTTCATTGATTATAACCCACAGTTCTCATGCATACATGCGTGATTTCATGTGATATGAGGACTAAGTCATGTTGGGTAGAGGGCTGTCATCTGTATCAGTAACTGTTACAACTCTGTGGTCATAAATTAAGTCACAGAAAGAAGAAAAACTGACAAGTTTTGTAAAACTTAAGAAACAATTTAATTATCAATGTTCTAAAAAGAAAATACAAGAGTAACACAAAAGTATGAACTGATTCCAAACTAATCCTGAAAAGGTCATATTGAGGTCCAGAAGAATGAAATGTTCAAAATAAATTTCAGATCCAAGAATATACTTATCTGCCAACAATCCTGATGTGTCAAAATGGTGTCGTCCAGAACTTTTTTGAATAATTCACAATAGTTCCAAAATAAATTATAGTCCAATGAGCACTTTCTATTTCCACTGAATAATCCAAACATTTCCAAAGTCATTTTCTTTTTAACTTTATAAGGACAATTAATATCTAACCTGTATAGGATTTTGAAGTATTGGCAAAAGAGACAGAACTTTATCAGCAGGTTGAAGAGTTCTTACCTATGTACTTTTGACCTGCCTTAGCTGTAATTTTGAGTGAGTAGACAGAAGATTATATCTTGCTACTTCACAATCAGAGATATAATTTAAAAGATAGTGTCGGATTCTTCTGTTTAAAAATTTTTTCTTTTAACAGTTCCAATGGTCCATGGATAATATGTCCAAAAACTAGTTTAAAAGAACTGAAACCGGCTATTGACAAATTAAACAAAATCTACAATATTTGGAAACATGATGTAAGATGACAAAAATTATGCAAGAACTTCTGATAGGTTTCATTGACTTCTAAATGACCAGCCAAGATAGTTTCACGAGCTAAACTAGGAATTTCTTTCTATATCACGTAGGAGCAACAATTTGATAGCTCACTGACCACTCTTCTCCAGCAGGTGCCTCGGGTGGTCTCGATTTTATCATAAGGACCCCATTTTCCAAAAATATTAAGTTGTTACATCTGCAGAATCTGCTTTGCTAATAACCCTCTGAAACAAACAGGAGATATCGGGATCTTGTTCCTTTTCGACGGCAAGTGAATGTCATTTGCCTGATTAGAAGTAAGAGAATGAGTAGTTAAAATATGATAACAATGATCAATATCTTTTAATTGATCAGTAACAGGAGCAAAGGTGACCTCATCAAAAGTCTGACCAATGCATGTGTCAGCCAAAGGAATAATTTCCTGAAAAACATCTTTCTCAAGAGTGCTTTTTGTCATAGCTTAGGAACTGCACAAGCAGGGTATAAATAAGGGATTTCATTTTCAATATGATCAACTATTTTACCCAAACAAGGCTTGTCAGTTACAAATGGATTAACCACAACCTTATCTCCAGCTAAGTCGTTGCTTAGCAATAAATGAACATCCTCAATGGGCAAGGAACTCACAGCGCTAATAATCATTGGTCCTGAAACTAGGTGTGAATACAAATTAACGTTATGGAGTATAATTAAAAGGAAAACGCACTCTACTGCCTAAACAATAACACCTTCATCAGAAGAAAACCTCTCAGACAAAGGCAGAGTACCTGATAATAAAATATTCCAAGAATCCCCTGCTTCCTTAATATTATTATAGGGATAGGATTGGCCGAATCACCAATAAGTGATGTAGAACCTTTTGACATGAATGGCTTATAATTCTCCATAAAATCTGACTTGGGTTTCTTTGACCCAGCAAATGTATTGTTTCCAATACATGACTATGACCTTGACCTCTGAGAAATAAAAACTTTCAATAGCTGTCTTTATTCTTTAGCAATAATAAATAACGTACCCTTTCTATTTCCACTGAATAATCAAAACAACTGTTTTTCGTCTCAGATAATATCTAAATACAACATAAAAGTCATTTGCAAACTCATTTTAACATCTGAAATTACACCCAAAATAGGAATGAATTTGATTGTTTAGTTCTTTTCTTAAATGAACCGTCAAAAGTCTATTATGACTATTTGTCGCAATATACCCCACGGTACAGATCTAATTACTTAATCTAATATTTCAAAATACCTGTACAGGTGATCTAACCTATCAAATGGGAAATAACATTTCTTCTAAGAACCCACATAACCGACCTGTCCAGTGGGAAACAACCCAAAACTTGCCAATAGATTTACTAATTTGATTGTTAGTAAGAGTAAACACGTGCGTCAGCATCTATTTATAGATACTATGCAATTTTACATTCATAATATCTTAACATAGAACCTATGAACTTACACATTTTCAAATAAAGATAATCACTACAATTTTTAGTCATGAATAATTTTTATGAAATTATAGAGCTGCATCAATCAAAACCATCTGTTGTTCTCTACTGTTTGTGTGTAAGTATAACACATATCCATAAACATTCCGACACTTCTCAGGATAGCAGAATTGTATTTTTGAACAGTGATCAAAAAGCGGTTGCTGGAATGTCAGTCTGATTAAAATCCGATCTCCACTGTTGTACGTGAAGATCAGACAGCGACCACTTAGGGGTCATGTTCTGGTAACACGTTATTACCACAATCGCTAATTTTATCAGCCAGTCAGATGAAGTCTTATATCTTTGCGTTTGGAGACTGAACAGTGTGGATGAAGAACATCTGTGTGTACCGAGAGATATGATTCACAGTCAGATTTTTAAAAGCTACATTTCTATTGGCTGATTCAAAGGTCACCAGAACATGACCCCTAAGCGGTCGTCGTCATATCTTCACATTGGACAGCGGCGATCTGATTTCAATCAGTTTGCTGGATTGTAGGATGTGTCTTTGGATAGTGGTCAACAGGCGGTTGCAGGATTATGGGACGTGTGTATTGTACTATAAACAAAACAGGTAGCCGGATTATAAATGTGGCGTATTGGATTTTAATTTTTAAAAATAAAATAACATTATCATTCCCACAATGTTAAATTCCCGTTTGGCTCCAGGAACACACAATGTTAAATTCCCGTTTGGCCCTAGAGTGCTTCTTATGTAAACCTACAATATGATGTAATTTTTAAAACAAAATTCCCATCTGACTCTAGAGTGACCCATATATCAGCTCATACCGGCAATGAACATTTTTGGAAAAAAATGGAAACGGGTAAGAGCTGAATGATTTATTTTTTGGGGGGTGGGGGTGTGGTTTGTTTTTTTTAATATAAATTTCACACAACTACATCAACAACATGAGTGGAAACCTGACATTAGATTCTAAATCATGCCGAAAATACACGAAGAGCAAGACGACAAGACGCACATGACATTCATTCACCAAAGACGGACGCCAGACTAGTAGAAACCGATACAGAAAAGGCTGAAACAATGAACACAATTCCACATTGTTTTAGCTACTATAGTGATATGGCTTCGCCATGTATATTCCCAAAGGTACCAAAAATGAGTATTACAGTAGTAACATGTTTAGGACTTCAAAAGCTGCTATATGGTTTAAACCTATCAAACACTTGAGGAGCTGATGATAAATTCAAAACGTACTTAAGGCACTATCTTCTGAGTTGGCACAATTACATGTACTTGCACACATTTTAACAATCGCTGGACATTTACAACATCACAAGGATTGGTATCTGGCAAGGAAATGGTATGGGCCACTACTGCAAAAAGGCAATCATGCAATGACCAGTAATTACCACCCGATGTCACTCACCAGTGTTCTTTGCAAAGAGCTTGAACGTATTGTCTGTTATAACATTATGAATAACTTGGATAACTATATGATAAACAGCATGCCTTTCGGAAATTGCCCAGTTCGAAACACACCTTGCTGAGTTATTGATTGGGATAAATATGTGGGCAGAGGTGACCAAGTAGACATTTTGTATTTTTGACTTTGAAAAAACCTTTTGACATGTCTCCCATCAATTGTTATAGTCCACTTAGTAGTAGACTAGAGGCTGATCCTAAACCAAAAACAGATTCTGGACCAGAACTCCAAGAACCTGTCGGATTAACTTTTTTTAGTGATAAAATATTTTTTATATTTTTTTCTTCAGTAAACTAATAGGCTGATCCCAAACCAAAAACAGATTCTGGACCAGAACTCCAAGGGCCTGCCGGATTAACTATTTTAGTGATAAAATATTTTTTTTTTTTTCAGTATAGTAATAGGCTGATCCTAAACTAAATGCGGATTCTAGATCAGAGACCCCCACCCTGAAGAGGGGCGCATGTTTTTACATTCTAGAGTATGAAGAGGGGCGCATGTTTTTACATTTTAGAGTATGAAGAGGGGCGCATGTTTTTACATTCTAGAGTATGAAGAGGGGCGCATGTTTTTTACATTTTAGAGTATGAAGAGAGGCACATGTTTAAGAAATTACTATATACTTACCGGTTACCTGATTTGTGAATAACATTTATGAAAAACATTAATCTGAAATCTTACATTTATACAGAGAAACGAAATCTAAAATATATTAAGTTTATTTGTACAGAAAAACGAAATCTAAAATATATTACCGTCTATTTATACAGAAAAACGAAGCGGCTGTGTATATTATAATCAGGTCTGAAAATCAATGGGTGGGTTTTTACCAAGCCGGTAAAGATTCAGTACGGATTTAAAAAGGCAGACAGACTAATGCACCTGGAAGTCACTTAACAGACAAAATGAACTCACTAAAATCACCAGAAGCGCTTTATTACAGACAGTCTGAAAATCAATACAGTGCATTCGCACCAATCTCCAGAACAAGCTGGAACGGTATTATCTCCCTTCTATAATGCCCAAGTGCTAAAGTATTAATTCCGTCTTTGCAATATCTTTTATCATCAAAATTGCTAAGTCCACGTTTTATTATTGTATCTGTCTCGAGCTTATGAAGATTCGTTCTAATGACATTTGTCTTAATAAAACTGACATTATTGTTTAGCGCGGTTTTAAAATCATTAAAATTCATCATCTTTTTCACATATCCTCGAGGAATACCTTTTGCTTTTTTTGTAAGTTTATTGTCATCTATTATGACAGCATACATTTTACTCCTTAATCCAACAAACTCTCTCACCTGCACAAACATAAACTCATCTTTCATTTTACCAATAACTTTTTTATTCGTATTATCATTAATCCACTACTAGTCGGATAATCTCATAAATCAAATAAATTTTTATTGTTATAAATATCCTCATAGACATCTTCGCATTTTATATTATAAACTAGTGAATCTGTATCAGTAAATAGCAACTCTGAATCTGGCCACTGCTTTTTAGTAAAATTATATTGAAAATCATACATTAGCCACTTTGATATATCAAGTACAGCTGCACCAACATAAATCGGTTTATTTAACTTTAAATTTGTCTTTCGTCGTTGTATTGCAACAAGATTTTCATTAAATATTTTCATACTGACAAAACCATCATCGTTAACTAATTTATTTCTGCGACTTATATCATTGACAATTTCAATAGAAACTCTTTTTCTAATGTTCTCCATTGTCTTACCAAACACCGAGTTATTCATTAACTTAAAAAAGTTTTTCTCAAAGTCGGTCTTAGCCACTGCACGACGTTTGGTATTTAAGTCAATATAATTTGACATCCACCTCAACTGATTAAATTTTAGCACACGATGGACTTTTCTCAGAATTAGTCCAGCATCTACTGCTTGTTTTAAATTTTTGTAATGTATCACGTAATTTCTTTTATTTAGCAAATTTGGAACTAACTTATTAACGATCGAATTTTTTGCTGTTGTCATGGCTGTAATCTATCATCATCGACTCTGCACAAAATGGGTAGTCGTTGTGTAGATCATGCAACGAACAAGGATAATCCAGATCAACTTCAATAAAGTATGGAATATCGGGAAAATTATTGTTAATTTTTTTAGGTAAATCTTTTTCAGTTTCTTTAAGAAATTGATCTGGAGATATCCAATGAAATCCACCGCATGGCATTGGCTCTGACATGGCCCAACCATACAAATTGACGCAATCTAGATAAATAATATAACTCGACGGGAGATTTTTATCATAATGTTTTAGATATGTATTATTAGCTACTACATATTTTTTGTTATGACACTAATTCCGCCTCTGATACCTTTTTCAATAAAATTAAACATATCGACGTCTGTTAAGAGATCTAATTCTATTTTGCTTGTTTTTAGTAGAGCGTCCCACGACAGCCCGGGAGAGGAATAATACCAACAAGGATCTAGTCCGTAATTGCTGTAGCTTACTCGACGAAAACTTTCAAAAACATCTGCTAGTAATAAAACATCTGTTTTCAAATATATATCATGATAATCACCAAATGTTTTACACCTAAATTTATTCCAAATATCTTGCGCATATTTGTATTCATCGTCTGACACATCTTCATTTTTGAGCTGCGAGTAAATTTGTCTTTCTCGGGCAGAGAAATTCCATCAAATCTGCTCCAGTTGTCGAGATACTCATACGGAAAGATACCTTTTCTTGTCAGTAGATTAAATTTATCACCAAAGCAACTTTGCAGATTATTAAAAGTGCTACAACCTTTAACAAGTTCATCTAATGATGCTGCCATAAATTGCAGACTGTCAATAAAACATAATTTTCCGAGAGTAACTGACATATACTTTTCAAAATTATTTGGAATACATTTTATCTTATTATTTAGCTTTAGTTTAGATTTAATTTCCTCGTTGCCAAAAAGCTTCTACAATGATATGACTGTCATAGCCACGAAAGTTATGTAAAACTACAGGAATAAACTTTGGTGCATGAAATTTTAAATTACAATTATTATGAGCTGCTCCACGATACTGGCCAGTTAAATGACAATGATCGCGCACTTTATCACGGACTCCGTTGGAGTCTACTAAAGATTGTTCGCAAATATGACAATCAACAGCTTCGTTAAATTCAAGTTGTTGCTTAGATGTTATTTTCATTGGAGCTGTCTTAAATAATTTGCTAGAAATTTTATTAACATCATCTATCAGAATTTTTAATAACCATACCGCCGGACTTTCAGATTCATTATCTTTACATCTGTATAATTTAATCGGAAATGAAAACTTGTCGTTGACGCAACAAACTAATTTATAAGCTACTCCGAAAGGAACATGTTGCTGTATTTTTCTTGTACTCGATTTTTTAAAATTTTTTTCGGCGCCATCCACTGGAACGAGTAGGCACTCGAAATCCGCATAAATAACAAAAGGTATATTTCGTTTATGATCATAATTTTTTAATTTTAAAACTTTTTCTTTTTCACCTGGCATAGTTATTCTTTGAACGTTGATACAGTATTTAATATGTTCCTGTAGTTTCTCATTCTTAGAAAAACCCTGTAAACATTTGCAGCAGAAATATTTATTTTTTCTATTTTTATCATACTGCCAGCCAACTAAACCTTTAACGTTTTTTATCCAAACGTAATGTCCTTTATAAAATAATAAATGTATTGTCTTCTGTGTAGCATTCTCTGAAATATACCTTGGGTAAACATTTTCTCGCTCATCTTGTCCGAAAACATTTACTGAAATATTATTTTGTTTTTCAAACTTTGGTATCTGATTTTCTGCCACCGGAAAAGTTGTTCCGTTAAAATCTAGTTCGTCTTTGTATGGCAAATACTTTTCGATTCGGTCACTGTGGTCACTCTGTGAATGTCTCTCCAACAAAATTCACCAAAGAAAACATTCGTTATCATTATTTTTGACATTTATACAGCATTTTTTGTTTTTAATTTTTTTTTTTTTGGAAGATCAACGTAAGCGCCGCTACCTCGAAGTACGTTATATTTTGCTGTATGAATTAAAACTTCCTTTATCATTTCAAATTTCCAGCCTGACCCAGATGAAGTAAATTCCTCCAATTTTTTATTTATTTCTTGGTGTATTTCATCGGCGACAGAGGAAATATTTGTTCCAGTTAATATTTTTCGTGATTTAGCTGTTAAATATGGTTCTGAAATTTCTTCGTCGAAACTGGTATTTTCAAAGATTATATCAAATATATCTTTTTTCGTTACATGTAACTTTGATAAAATCGTGTGATACTGAACTATTAGCTTGATACTTTTGTGAGCTGTAAGTTCCTTAGAAACAACAGGTTGTAAAAGATGATATAAATTTGTAGAGTTAAACTTTGCTAAAACATTTTGATCATTAAATTTGTAACTGTTGTCGTATCCGGAAAATACACTAACAATTTTTTTTCTGCTTTGATAATGCTCATTTTAGCAGTATCGCGCAATTTTAACCTTATATATAGTATTTTTATATTTAATTGATGTTTTTTTACTTATTTTTCGATTAGAGATATAAAATCCTTATAGTATAATGACAGAAATTTTGAGATATATCAGAATGACAGCGGAAGAGCAAGAAACTTATCATGTTCACCCAAAGTACAACTTATATGCTGCAAATGCACTTGGTTCGGTTATTAACATAATATCTAAGAAATCTGTAGGAAAACCAACTCCGGCTGGTATGATAATTAGTGTAAAAGGTGATGATACAGATATAACCGAAATATTTAGAAAAGATTTTATTTACAGTTTGTTTTGCGAGGATATTCCAGAGGGTCAGCGAGTCTATAG
>JAECUM010018524.1:0-52534 GCA_016617855.1 Megalonaias nervosa | reverse complement strand
TATATATATATATATATATATATATATATCCTGTTTACACTAAGTTTCTGTATTTATGCTGCCCAAACTTTGTTCCGAGTAACCAGTCGTGTCACCTTTTTATTTCTGCATGAAAAACCTAGCCTCTTCTGTCGATCATTAGTTCCAGGAAATGGCCCACTCCTCATACAAGTTTTCTGCTTACTACAGCAGCAGTGATATTGGTTTGCTAACACGCACGTACATCTTTAGCATCTATCGCTACCCTCATACACCCCAAGGAATTGTGTTTCGATCTGATTTATAATGAAATGCTTATTAGTAAACACATGTAAGTCTTTATGTTTATACCGGGAACCACCATTGCTAAATATGGAGGTTTTATGCCCTGGCGCAGGGATGTACATGTACAGGTGTGGGACCAGGTCTGGATATAAATGCAATTAGGAACGTAATTGACAAACTATGTACCTACTGAGTGATGTACAGTACAGCCACTGCCGGCAAGAAAATGATTCGAATGTGTTAGTCCTCCTTTTGTACCCACGTACTCACTTTACGGGCACAATTCAGTACATGTGGATGGTGGATGGTACTCGGCTAGTGAGGAAATAGCTACAAATGATGGTAATAGTGATGTTCCATTTTCTTTCACTTAAATATCCTGCAACACTTAGTAGTGAGTGTGTAAAGAATAACTTATAATTAAAAAAAAAATTATATACATGCTTGTCCACATACTTTGATGCAGTGTACAGCAATATGGAATCTGAATGCAGTGAAAATTAAATGCCACTGACACTTATGAATAATCCACATTGTAGGGAAGAGAGGTGGATTTTGTGTAAATCTTGGACAAATCGAAAATGAGCTGTTTTTACTACGCATACTGTTTGCAAATTAAATGGATTATACTCAGTCACGAACAAACTTGACACTAGTTACTAAGAAAAGGTGAGCGCTCCGGTGGTCTAGTGATTAGAGCGTCCGCCTCAGAAGCGGGAGGTCGCGGGTTCGAACCCCGGCTGAGTCATACCAAAGACTTATAGAAATGGTACTAACAGCTGCCTCGCTAGGCGCTCAGCATTAAGAGGTTAGTGTTAGGACTGGTCGGCCTGGTGTTAGGATAATGTGACTGGGTGAGACATGATGCTATATGTCTGCGTCGTGATGCCCCAGTGCTAGGCATTACTATAAACTGCCACACTACAGACATCTTAGCGATATGACTTAAAGCTACGTTAAAAACACTCACACACACACACACACACACACACACACACACACACTAAAAAATGGTAGGAAGACCTGTAATGGCCATATGCAGCATTTTATAATGTAGACAATGACACAATTCTCCATCAGTTTTGGTAATAATAAGAAAACCATTTTTAGTCCCAAACATTATGATGATCCCCAAAATGAATAGTCTGGAATCATCCATCCATCCATCTAACTATCTATCTATCTATCTATCTCAGTTTGTAATTAAGTTTTCTATACTTTATTAATGAATGAATCTTGAGTTTACATCTCTAATCACTTTCTTGATATCCTAGTAATGGGATCAAGCAGAAATGTACAAAATGTAAGATTTTGGTCTAATATTTCATCTTTATGTAGACCGCTGGCCACATATAGCTCCCTCCTTGTATCCTGCTCTCTAACGCACCAAATGTCTTTGCAAATGACTGCACTGTATAACGATACGTTAACCGAGTGTTCAATATCATGCACAAACAACATAAAGAACTATTTATCACAAATAGAGAAAAATGTCACCAAATCACCAATAATATTGATATAACTAACCGTGCAAAAAAATTGTCAACTCTTTCCCTATGCATGGCCTATTCACTATATATATATATATATATATATATATATATATATATATATATATATATATATATATATATACAGGTACACGCCATACTCATTGCTACGCTTAGTTAAACAATAAAGATCAGTGACAATCGTAACATCTAACAGAACTGAACGAAATAACGCCTTCTAAAGTATGCAACTGCTCCTATTTTATCTGATCAGTTTGTAATTTTGTTAAAATTTATCTTTTCTGAATCACACTTTAGTTTGCCGAAAGTGACTTCTCACACGCTAGATAAAACGAATACCACAATTTTAAATATCGTTCTTACAAGCAAATTATATATATATATATATATATATATATATATATATATATATATATATATATATATATATATATATATATATATATATATATATATATATAAGGTTTCTTCAGGTTAAGTAACTAATGGCAAGTACTTTTTCATTATCTTTAGACGGGTATTAAGAACGAAGGATTGATGACATCCGAAGATATAAACTATGGCGTAATAATATTTAGATAATTGTATCCAGTGAAGAAGAGAGGAAGAGAAATGAATACAAACAATGCAAAACAGTCATTTTATAGTATGTATTTCAGGAATGTTTTGTAATTCTCTTCGCTATTATTAGCACCGACCACAACTGTACTTTTATTGTGGAAAGATTGATAGCCATCGGGTCACAGGTATGCGTGTAAAATGATTGTCAGTCAATGGACCGGATTGACTGGAAGAAGAGCAATATGGCAGCTCCCGGTATATGGCATCGCAATGTTTGCCACTTGCATTGTACGCAATGTCCAATGTATATGAAAAATGAAAGGCTTGTTGCATTTTGGTTAGCTGTCAGGCAACAAGAAAATTACAATGCAAGAGATTAATACTAACTCGATGTCGTGATATATTGCGCGTACAGTGCAATATAAAATTGCCTAATTTAGCTAATAAAAACACATTTTCCTCAAAACATATTATCCCCGAATATTGAAATGAGAGTTTTTTTGGGGTTAATATTTTATAACGTTTCTCTTATTATACATGAAATTTGGTTATACAATACCACCCCCACCCCCATGTTAAACCTATTCATATTACCAATATCCCTTAATGAAAGAATTATACTCACGATTATATATTTATAACGTATGTTTATTTTGTAGACTGCAGGAAGACGTGTCATAAAGAAAATGTTGGTGAAGGAATACTTGACAATTCGACCTGTACCTGTCAGTGTCAGTATGGACTGGGCCCAAATTGTGATGGTATAATTTTTCCTGTTCTGTCTTTTCTGCGCCTTGAATATTAATAATCATTTCAAATGGACGTGTCACTAAGTGATATCAGTCGGAAGAAAATGAGTTGGCAAAGGCGTGGACTAATTGAATTCCTTGGACCCTGCTGGGTTTTACTGATTTCAAATTAAGTGCAAGGTCCAACACACATTACAAGATTTTACTTAAAAATATATTTTGGCAAACGATGTGGCATTAAATGCTAATTTGTATTCGACAAGGTAAATATGTATTTAGATGTGAATTTAATTCATAAAACTTTGTTTCGCGCGTCACAACTGTAACCTACGAAACGCGACGAAGCTGCATTCATGTTGCAACCAGAAATGTCTTGTTATGTGGCATGAAACATAATCTCATTCAACATCAGAAACCTTTCGTGTAGTTGGGACACAAGCGGTTATTAATTTTTGTTAACATCTTGTACTTAAAATCAAAACTGGTTACATTTCAAGGAGTCATGCTCTTGTTAGAAAGTAGGATTGAGAGCTTTTTGTTTGTTATCGATATTAAATTACACTTTTTACTGTATTCTTTTGACAGATTAAAATAAAATAGCATATATGTCGATTTTATGCACGATAGGTAGTTTGCCAATGACAGAAAAGCTATTAACATTTAAGTAAAATCTCAACGCAATGGTAGGTTCTCTTGAAAAACAAATCTGTTTTACGTCAGGTATATAATGTTTATATTGAGTGGAAGTGATATATCACTTACCTGTCTTTTATCAAGTCAAATAATGCATGAGTAATGCATCATCGCTTTTTTAAATCGAGCACATTACAGAATAAATTAAATCGGAAAAAGGACAAAGGAAGTTATTTGTTGAATAAATATAAGAGCTAAGTGTACACGTCTGTTAAACTCTTTATTTGAACCCCGCTATATCCTTTTTTTAAATAAGAATAAACTTGTCCCCCTTAAATCTTTCCAAGCACGGGTGAACAATTCTGCATTTTTAATCGTTAATAAAATCTTGCAACTTATTTTCATAGTCTAAGGAAAAATATATCGAAAAGCCAAAAGATGGCAAAGAACTCTAAATGTATTGACGAGGTTCATGTTTAGAACAATAGCGATCGTATTTCTTCTGATGTGCTTGCTTAATTGCTATCGGGTATGAAGCTACTGGGAAAAAAATGACCATTTTCTTACTCTTTAACGGACATTGTATACATTATTGAGCATTCTTTATCTAATGGTCAATTTTTTTTCTTCCTCCTCGGATATTTATATGCTGGTTATCGATAGTCATCTTGACACGGAACAATTCTGACGGTCATCCCGTTCATTAAAAACTTTATTACACATGCACTTCAGTTTCAACTACAAAACGATCAGCTTTTTCCTCTATCGTTTAATTTACCAGCCATAGAGACAAGGATTGACCTTTAGGCGATTTAACAGTTTGGTATTCATGATGGACCTTAATATATATATATATATATATATATATATATATATATATATATATATATATATATATATATATATATATATATATATATATATATATATATATATATATATATATATATATATATATATATATTTCCAATTCTTATAATTAAATGAAAGAGTAATTGAAAATATATTTGATCAATGAAAATAAATAACCCTGTCTCCCTGTATGTGTTAATGCCTTGAAGTTTTTTTCCCTATAGCTCTTCCTTCACTATAGACAGAAAATAAATTGATTGAAAATTGGGTTCAACCATAGAAATGACATTATGACTAGGTGTCTAAAAGTCCACACGTTTGACCTGTTTTTCTTTCTCTCAGGTAGATTATAAATTTATTGGAAAGAAGTCGAATTATATAAATGATAATCAAATGTCACACTTAACTCCTGTAGACGTATTTTTCCATCGACGGTATATGGCGTTACGACTCTATGGTCTTAAACTAGTCTCAGATTCAAATAGACATGTTTACCTCCAATAATACTGATCTGAATATTTAATATATCATCATAGAGAAATATTAGATTTTGTATATTGTTTACAAAATAATCGGCACTAGTCAGGTAGACCATTAACTTGATTTTGGACCAAGGTCAGTTGCAAAATACAGATATACATTACATATAATCATGGACAAATGTCAACAAACATTACAAATTAAATGTCCATAACATAAATCGGAAAATTTACCTTCACATTTATACAGCTCCAGGATTACTTAACTCCGTTATCTTTCTTTCCTGACTTTCTGTTTTTGCCAATAATTTTAAAATAAATTAATACAAAGTCAGCGAAATAATGGAAATATATACCTGTATGAATAAGTGTTGAAAATACCTACTTATTTCCCGGTCAATTTACATCACACAATCCTATAAAACCATGTTGAAAATGTTACAAAGACGAAAAAGACATATTAAAACACTCTCATGTCGTGCCATGAAAAGCGGAAACAAAATGCATTGGGACGAAATGTCAGTATTTGAAATACATATTTATTTTATGACTATAATGTATTACATATTTATTGGAGAGGGTTGAATAATATCAAACTCTGATTTTGTAATGACTTCGTACTTTTATCAACATCTAAAAATAAGTTAAGCGGAAGATAACATTGAATTACGGGACTGTATATCATACCGTTAGTACAATGTTTAGTGTCTCAGTATTTTT
Source organism: Megalonaias nervosa (assembly GCA_016617855.1). Lineage (NCBI taxonomy): Eukaryota > Metazoa > Mollusca > Bivalvia > Unionida > Unionidae > Megalonaias > Megalonaias nervosa. The sequence goes on along the minus strand of JAECUM010018524.1, from coordinate 46,765 downwards.
CCAGGTCAACAGCTGTCCCACAATATAAATAAATGTGGAAAAAATTTAACTTATTCAATTTCACACTCATTGATTTTTAAGGAGGTTTGGGCCATTTTAATCCTGACTACATATAAATAAATAAATGTCTAATGTTTAGTAAAACAACCATTTTTTGATACGTCGTGTAAACACCATACATGTGCAAACATATATCATGCTAATATAAAATATATGACAATTGGGAATAAACAAAAAAATTTAAATCTACAACTCCACAATGATGAACAAAAAAACCCCCAAAAGACTTAAACAATATTTACTCTTTCAAGTTATATTTCAATCTCCTATTACCACGTAAAAGTATACCAGACATGAGATTAAGTTAAATAACTGTTAAAGTCCATAATAAATTACTAATTATTAGTTCTAAATTGATCTAAATATGCATAGAGAAGACTGATATTTATCAAGCTTCTAACGCTTTGATACAACGACGAAAAGAAAAAACAATGGCTCCACCACTGAAAGGCGAAAGACAGAATAACGTTAAATTATCTACTTTCTCATATTATTTTTCGACATCCGTGAAATAACATTCTTGGCAATGAGTATGCTACTTGCCCATAGTACGAGTCTTTTCTCTAGGTCACAAATTTTTTTTTTCTTGACAATGGATTTTGTTTATTCGATGTTGTAATTGCCAAGTATTGATGTCATAATAAAAAAGATAATTTACATAATAAAAATCAGTTTTAGATAAAAATTGAAAATGTTTATCTTGGATCAGAAAACAAATACCAGAGACTTACGACTCTGCACGTATCAGACAACCAATTTCTATATCAATCTGGTATTTTTCTGTTGAAATATCACCACCTGGATTCTAGAGAATTTCTTTTATCATGGAACAAATCACGACAAAATTTATTAATGTCATATCGTCATCAACAATCTGAAATTAACCTTCAATTACATGACATGTAACGATAAGAAAGATTTTGTCTGCATGTCTTCATGTTAACAAAAGAAACCAGTAAGCTTAAGAAGACCAATCAAGCAAGATTAATATGGACATCATAAACTAAGAGCAGATGGAATATTGTCATGGGAAAAAACAGCTCTCATTTATGTCGCAGATGTCGCAGTGTTTATATGACCAATTCAAACAATTTTACATGACTGTAATATTCATTACAGCAGTGAAATAAAACATCATCAGACAGAATTCAGTGATTGAATTTTCAGACATCATACAGACTTTATTAAATGAAATGTTTTCATCACATCTGTGTCGAAACATATTAAACGAAAATAGTTTAAAGATAATTTTGAGATAATGGACTGTATCAAAAAAATGAATTTTATGGTCTATTGGGATCAATAGCGATAAGTAAAATTATGGAGGTGTATAATCATCGAAGCTTTCACAATGATAAAGTTAATTACTTATCGCTATTAATTCCAACAGCAATAAGTAACTTCATCATTGTGAAAGCTTTGATGATTATACACCTCCATAACTTTACTTATCGCTATTAATCCCAATAGACCGCTCCGGTGGCCTAGTGGTTAGAACGTCCGCTTCGGATGCGGGAGGTCGCGGGTTCGAGTCATACCAAAGACTTATAAAAAATGGTACTAACAGCTGCCTCGGTAGGCGCTCAGCATTAAGAGATTAGTGTTGGGACTGTCTGCCTGGTGTCAGGATAATGTGACTGGGTGGGACATCATGCTACATGTCTGCGGCATGATGCCTCAGTGCTAGACATCGCTATAAAATGCCACACTGCTGACATCGTAGAGATATGACTGAAAAATTGTTAAAGCTACGTTAAAAATCCAAATCACACACACACACACACACACACACACACACACACACACACACACACACATTAATTCCAATAGAGACTTTACTCAGATCGTGTGGGAATACGAACACACAAACAAAAATTAGAAATAAAAATTTCTGGCGCACGTACCAGTATAATGTAGAGATGATATAACGAGTGAATAAAGAATATATTTCATCGAGTGAGTGGAAATATCTGCGTCTATTAGATCAGTACTCTCGTTTAAGAAGACGTATCTCCTGTCAATTTTCCCATCTGACTTTCTTTTATTACTCTTTATTATGTATGACATATTAACTTTAAGGAAATTAAAACCATTGTCGCAAATATATGGATCTCCAGTTAAATTATTGTTTTCGCCATCTGGTAAACCAAGACACTACGTTGTGCAATGAAAGTCATTACTATGTGTAACAAAAATTCTTGTTGACGAATTATAATTATGATAAATGAAATATGACAAATTAAATCAAATTATAAAGTCTTATGTTCTCTGCATCTAAAATTCGCAAGATCAGAGTTAAACAATTTATTTATCTAGACACTGTTAAAACGTTATCGGATCAACTAAATTAGGTGAGTAAGGACGACAGGATTTTCAAAGTATATATGTGCTTAAAAAGTGATACTGTGCTATATACTGTTGGGAGTGACGATATCTTTTTCTTACTCTGTCACATGGTCATGCAGTTGGGTAGTGTCATTGAATAGAACAACAATTGACACAAATCCAGAGGTTGGTATACGCTTGGACATAATCGTACCATTAATACCGACGATGCAAATAATATTTTTTTTCTACAGTACGACAAGACATTGAAGAGAAGAATAAAGAACAGTATGTTCATAAACAATATCTAGATTGGAAATACGATGATGGCGATAGTTCAATTGTCAGATCTGCTAATGCGATTCAGATGACACTTGGCAATTTAGGAATGTCAAAATCAATCTTTATCACCAAATAAACAACTAGTAACGTATATTAATATTAATGCCAATGACAATAGTTTATTGTTAATATAGGTCATAGGCCCATATTACTACAGTTAAACAGTAATATTGCATTGAGGTGGGGTGCCAAATTACAACAGATTTAAAACAGTGAGGTGAAAAGGGAAAGAAAACAATAGAAGTATGTGGAAGATGAAACAGAGCTAGAATTATGTAACTACATAGGTGTGATCGTATCTTCCATATACGTAGAGAAACAATAATATAATTACGGGTACAATTGATCTCTTCTGTGGAATGATGAAAAGACTAATTGTGCAAGTTGAGATATTATGACATGGTTCTGATTTCATCAGAGAATAGATTTCTTCACATTAGTGTTATTTGCTAAAACTTTCAAGTGTGAAACTGTTTCTAAGAACTGCGTATAAAGGGCATTGTAAAACAAACTGATATTCATCTCCTATTTTGTCTTTAATCACATGACATACATATACGTTGATTGAAGGGATATGCCATTATGCCGTCTTTCCTCTATAGCTAACTTACTAAGGGAAACAAAGGAATCTGCTTAATGTACTTTGTAGATGGGAAGGTAAATTAATGGTTGCATTAAACTTAACGGGAAAAGTATCATAAAATTACTACAATCATGCCAATGGTTGCATGAGCGGTCTACTATAGTTTATTGTTTTAAACTAGAGGAATCATGGCCGAAAAGTAAGAACCTCCACGATGATGGTCTTTGTTAACACCTTCGACCGAAACTGCAAATAACAAACTAACTAATGCAAAATAAAACAAATTAGCATGATCAGCAAAGAAAGAAAAATGTGTCTCTCTAGGTATCAAAACCATGCCTGTAACATTAGCAATTGTACAAGTTTGAGCTGATGTTCGTTTTATCGCTGAAACAAATAATTACTCATTTTAGTAAACCATTTTCTAATTTTGTCAATGAACACATATTCCTGGTGGAGCTCTGCGACCATTAGTTCATCCACCGCCCACTGAACCTTTCTAACAAAACAAGAAATTGATAATAGATTAGAATGATAACATGGGCATTAACTATCATCTAATACAAGGTACATCATTTATGGATTTTTTTGTCCTTCGTATAATTTTGAATTACCTCTTTCTCAATTCAAGTTTCCAGTTCTGGAACTTCTGTAACGTCTAGCAACAATTCATGCTCCCTCTAAGTTTATCTTTCTTTCTAACCAGTTTGCGTCTTCTTGAGTACAAGCGTTTCAAGCCGCTGGGTTAATCTGAATTTTAGTGTCCGATATAATCATATCATTGGTTATAAACAATTACACAGATCAAGTATATATGAATGGAGTTTTTCATCGCTACTAAGAAGTAGACCAAATATGCCCCATTGTTCAAAGCAAAGCATTAGTTTCAGAGACTAGAATTAGGACAGTTAAGTAGTAAGCAGTTTTGCATCAATTGTTGGGATTTTACTAGCCATTGGTTAGGCCAGGCCTTTCGAGTTTCGTTGGGATTTTACTAGCCATTTGTAAGGCCAGGCCTTTCGAGCTTCGTTGAGATTTTACTAGTCATTGATAAGGCCAAGCCTTTCGAGTTTCCTTGAGATTTTACTAACCATTAGTTTAGCCAGGTCTTTGGAGTTCTGTTCGAGGCCATTGGTTAGGCCAGGCTTTTAGAGGCTTGTTGGGATTTGACTAGCCATTGGTTAGGCCAAGCCGTTGATGTTTTATTGGGATTTGAATATCCATTGGTTAGGTCAAGCCGTTGGTGTTTAATTGGGATTTGACTAACCATTGATTAGGCCAAGCCGTTGATGTTTTATTCGGATTTGACTAGCCATTGGTTAGGCCAAGCCGTTGATGTTTTATTGGGATTTGAATAGCCACTGGTTATTCCGAGCCGTTGGACTTTCAACATTAGTGTCCAATCCCTATTCGATTTTTTCAACACTTTTGGAATATGCCAAAGAGCTTCCGTCTGCAATCCAACAAGACAGCAAATCATAAGCAATATCGATTAAATATAAAAGAAAGAGTAGTAGTCCTAAAATGGACCATTCAAGAACAGCTCCTTGAAGTGACTTAAATTTCGATTGGTATGAGTTTAGCCGCACACACTGTTTTCTCTCAGACATAAAGCTTTTAAATCTTTCTAAAAGTTTATGTCTGATTACCAGTAAGTTTCTCTAGCATATTTTCATTGTTCACATTTTCCTAAAACAATGATTACTTTAATTTCTCTATATCTATATTTAACGGAGTTGCAGTCTCCTGCGTTTCTATTTTGATCGTGACTTTCTTTATCGCGTTTTTTGTTTCCTTATTTACTATTTCGTTAAAGATTAAACACTATCTTGCAAAATGTTCGTTTGTGATCTACCAAATATTTTTAACCTTTATATATCAATGTAAAATAATCCTGTTCTGTCTCAGCGTAGATCCAGAACTAATCAGTATTAATACCATTCGATGACGGTAATTATTTTTCAGTTGTAGTAAAATTCATGCATCTACCTTTTAGACATCTCTAAAACTATAAGCTCACCGTAAATTGAAATTGGTTTTGATACACTGAGGGTTTTTTCTTTCTTCAAACAACTAGTATTAAGTCATTGTCGAATTTGTTCTGGCAAATATTAGAACTTTGTGATACATATTTTAATTGCTGTTCTCTTCCTCATATTCTCCCTTTGTTTATCAACAACACTGATATTCATCGGTTTGAAAATAATCTCCCTTAAATCCATTAGTTGTGTTTTGTCTAAAATGTATATTCAGTTCAGTGCAAGATTTAAGCCACGGCTGCTCTTCAAATGAAACGGCTCTGTTTCAGCTTAAACCCTAACCGTATCTAAAACTTTAAGCTTTTGTTGAGAATAATGTATTTCACTTTTTCCAGACATTTTTATATATAATAATCTCTGTACTTTTGGCTTTGCATCCTTTTAATCACCTATTAGTTTCTTCTGCTACTCTATCAATTCAACCGGAATTTTTTTCTCTGATGCAAATAGATAGTCCTTGAAATGGCCTTGAAATGTAAAGGACTATCTAAATTTTCTTATTAAATCCGACCAGTAACAAAGTTATGCGGCATTTTAACAGCTATTTCTCTATCATTCTAACGTGTTCATTAGTTGCCAATCTATGTTTTAACTGACATATCGTCTCCTCGTAAACCATCCACCTTTATTTATTCAGCTTCGCTGCGTTCCACGTCGTGGACATCGACATCGTGCTTCGTCTCTTCACCACTTTTCAAGTAGTATTCATGCTTTGTATCATCTCGTCTATGTGGCATCATGTTAACTGGCCCTTTAATTTCTCCCCCAATCATTAGAAACATACCGTAATTTCTCAAATGTTAGCGTTCTACACCTGATATTTTTCAACTTGCATGATGAGTTAGTCCTAGTGACCTGTTATAACGAGCACGGTCTAGTTTGCATTTTTAAATACAGATGTTCCTAATGTCTTCAGCAGTGTCACACAACATCAAAGTGTCCTTTCGAGATAATAAAAACGAAATATTATCATGGTTGTGTTTGTTGCACGTACTGTAATAACGAGAGCAAATTACCTTAAATCGTATGACTTATGCATGTGTTCGCCGTCTAGCCTCGTTTTCCTCTTTGTCAAGAACACTTCCCTTTAACCTTTAACCTTAGCACGTATACAGTTGAATTTGTATTACTTTTCATGTCCATAACACATTACTGTCTGCCTTCACTTCGCAAGAACTTCGTCCTTGTCAGCTATGACAAGGAAGAGACAGATCTGTTCCTTAACTGATTCGCATAATTTTGGCTTCATTTCTTGACAGTATTCAACACATATTTAAAACCTTTGTTCGTGTATGAATCTAAATAAGTTAAATTTTTGTATTTATAAATGTAACGTGATAATCCAGTCATAATATTGTAATTCTCTGTAACCTGCCTCTGTATTAGGTGATGAAATTTCGATCTACTATAAATCATGAAGTGTCTGTACAATGTAATACTTCAATAATCCCTTATGGGACATCAGTTGCATGTGGCACTTATTGCTTTATTTTCTTGTTGGACTACCGTATATCTTAGTCTGTTTGCACTTTGTTCGTTGAACAATTTGTTAGTCGATGCAAAATAAATTATAGTGCGCCAGAATATTTTATGTTGGTAATGCTGTATCTCTTGTAATTAATAGTGCTAATTAATTATTGGTATAGAGTATACATATCTCTACTTCTTACGAATAAAACCTCGTACGCTTCTTCTCCGAAAAAGAATTTGCAATCAATTGTGTCCAAGCACTTCGACCATTCACTGTCAAATTTTCTGCCCTTTTAACAGGTTTCAATGCACCCAGAAATTTCCTCCCAATATGTTTAGTCTGACTGATCTCTAAAAATCGACAAGGTTCTTTGTTTGCCCTAAAAATTATAATTTTTTCAACATGATACGTTTTGAAGCAGTAACTGAAAAAATTAAACATGCATTGGAACAGAACCGATACAGAAATATGCAAAGGACAAATACCAGGAAATAAAAACGTTATGCAAATAAACGTAGCACGTGGAAATCGTTGTCGCAGAAACAGGAAAAAACAACTCACGAAATAAAAGAACAAATGTGCCATCAGGTGGATCCAAACGTAGTTCCTAATTTAGTCACTTTGACACTTAAAAAAATCGAGCCTTCGTTTCTTATTTTTTAAAAAACCTTGTAATTTATGATTAAAAAAATATTATAATATATTTGCCCAAAATTTGTATATAATTCTGCATTATGCAATATTAATACGAACAGATTTAAAAATGTTCGTACTCCACACGTGGAATCTGTTTTTCACTTTTCTATATCAACATTACAGATCGGGTTTTTAATGTGACTTGTCGAATCAACCATATTTTGTGCAATTAAGTTATGGATTGTCAAGTCTAATCAGGCAATGTTTAAGTCCTCTACACTCTGTAAGAATAAAAATCTGAGTACTAGAATATTCAGAAATAAAGGCCAAGGTTCGCCTAACTCCAAATTTTTAACAAGATGGAATAATGTCTGATCCAGCCAACAAAAGGGTAGACTATTTCACAGGAAATCTAAACTGGTGTAAGTCTGTCCGCTAAAGGTCAATCCATTCGATTTAATCATCAATAAACGTAATCTGCGCAGCCACCACACAAACTATCAATTTGAACGGATTTCGAAGGATTGTCTAAACCCGTTTCAATTTCTTGACTAAGCCTAGTACATTATGTTTTTCTCGGCACCGGCACGTGTTCTGGCTAACGATCTTAGAAAATGATAGGAAAATACATGGCAATTAAATTCGATTTAAGAAAGATTTCGAAATTGAAAGTAAAAAGAAAGAAGAAAAAATACATCGTTGGATGAGTCAATTTATATTAAATGACACCGATAGTACTAGACAGGTAAGAGGGTTATAATCCGTTCTAACCAGGAATCGAGCACGTATCGCACTGAACGATACCCAAAACAAGGACTAACAAATGTCTGAGCAACAGAGCTTAAAGTGCACAAAGAATAGCTCTCTGAACAAGTAGAAAGTAACACAGGCACAAACGTTAGCTTTGGTATTCATAAATTACTATTATACACATGTATTCGTAATTTATAGATATAAATTAACACCTACTTGCCAAACAGAGAGGAAGCGCTTATCCATGGGCCCTACCTATTATGATTTTATTTAAAAAAATGAAAGACTTGCAACGCTATAATCCAACACGTTAGAGATGTTTATTCTTTCCATCAAATAATCGAAACCTTAAACCTGTTAATATTTTGGATAACAATGCTTCCAAATACGTCAGATCTTAGAACGATCGTGTTTGTCAGAGAGATCTCGATCTACTAATACCTTTATCACTGACTAAAACAAACCAACAATTATAACTCATATACAAATAATGTAGATAAAAACACATTTTAAAAATGACCTGGATTTAAATGTTGCAAAATTTTGGAAAGAAATGTCTAATGTGTATGTAAGGATTATAAAGCACAGGCGAAATGAAGGAAACGTGGCACTCGGATCTATTTATATGGTGCCATGGTTAATCAAAATAGTTTCAGAGCGATACTTCTTGTACAAAGTTAAATAAGGTGTGTTCAATGGCATAGAAATGCACTCAGTGGCATAGAAACGCACTGTAAGCATACATGTCATCTTTAAACAGAAAAGAGCTATACTTTTTTATTTATCCCTCTACCAATTAGCACCACATGCTCGCATCCCAAGTAGTACCTGCAAAGGTGCTTACAAGACACTACGTGATGCGTGACACACTTCCGTAGCGATAGGCACCTATTATTTTCTTCCTCTAATTCTACTGGAGGAATCTATTGCCTGCACATGATGTGATTGTTCCTGCACAGGAAACCGGCATTTAACAGCCCCATCAGACAGATTACACACTATTTATCATGCTTAACGAGGTGTTCTGAACACATCTTCTTGCCCACCACCGGGATTCTAACATGGGACCAGTCTGTGGCTAGTGTGCATTGTTGTTGTTGTTACTGTTATTATTTTTGTTATTATTCACCACCCGTTTGTCTAGAAGTCTCTCTCTGGAGAGATACACGAGTTACTTCCCTTTGCTATAGGTCGCCTAGCATTCGGGTAATATAATACACTGCTCAACGGAGTGTTCATTTGAATGGATCTGGAAGAAAAAAAATTAAATCCACAAAATATGCAAATATTTTGTGTGATTTCAAACTTTTGCACAACGCACATAAACTTGGGGGGGGGGGGTTGCGGGGGGGGGGGTTGCAACGTGTCCTAAATTGCTGCTAAAAGACTGAACGATACATCTTCTTTGGCTTTTGATCTTTGAAGCTCTTCGATGAGTGAAGAGGAAGCATGGTCAGGATGACGGTCAAGGTGTCGATTCATGTATTTTTTCTGAGTGAGAGGATGTGGTTCAGACTGCAAACATGCATATTACATTACATACATATACACTTGTGTTGGTTAATGTGCCATATGTTAAATATATTGAGTATAAAATGACAGTAGTTTCCTTTTGAGCAATTTTTTTTATTGACCACAATTTTTCTTACAGAATAAAAATTATTTTTCTAAAATCCGATCAAAATTTGTATTTCAGAGGAATGTAAAAATCCGAACATGTACGAAAATTGGGACATCTGTGCGGAGATAGCTGCGGACCTCTGTATCTCTCCAGATCTAGAAACAAGGGACATGTTTAGACATTTCTGTCCAGAGCAATGTACTTGTCGTAAGTAAAGAAAATAATTACAAAAGTCACTGCATCATTTTCATCACACTTGATGTAGATTTCGACTTATATATCAGTCTACTTGATGTAAGTTTCGACTTACTGGTTATCTCTAATTATTCTTACAGTCTAAATCCTAAAAACATTTATGCAATGTTTGTGTTCACAGTGACAAAAGATTTCACTAAAATAATATAATAATGCATACTATGTAGCAAGTTAAGAACCTTTATTTTTGCAAAAATATTTCGATCGTCAAAAAAGACAGTGAATTTATTTGGATTCTTTCGTGGTTTCTACGTGTAAAAATAAGAAATTTATAAAACTTGCACCGCACAAGTTCACATAATTAGCATATGCTAATGAAGTTATTTATAGTTCAGGATTAACTTGCGATATCAGCGTTATATCCAAGATGGCAAAAGAGTCGGAGGATAAGAAAAAGGGAGTAACAAAATGTACTAACAAACAAATCCCAAATGTCTTCTGCTCTTATATCGAGTAATTGGATTTTTTTCTTTAAATAAAGTTATCGATCTGAATAAAATATAATCACTATAAAAACTATCACAAAGTTAGCAGTTTTAATCTTTCGTTAATTATTGACTTTATCTTCACAAATAATTCGAGAATGCATTGTATGCACTATTGAGTTATATATCGATATATCTGACGAGGTGGAAATACAAAGAGGATATTACTTTCCTGCGACAGCTCCGGTGACCTAGTGGTTAGAACGTCCGCCTCGGATGCGGGAGGTCGCGGGTTCGAATCCCGGCCCAGTCATACAAAAGACATAAATGGTACTAAAAACTGCCTCACTAGGTGCTCAGCATTAAGAGTTTAGTGTTTGGACTGGTCGGCCTGGTGTCAGGATAATGTGACTGGATGGGACATCATGCTACATGTCTGCGGTATGATGCCCCAGTGCTAGACATCACTCTAAACTGCCACACTGCAGACATTTTAGCAATATGACTCAAAAATTGTTAAAGCTACGTTAAAAATCCAGATCACACACACACACACACACACACACACACACACACACACACGCACACATACACACACTTTCCCTGGATAAATATCGGATATATTTCATCGTGCGGAACACAGACGTGAAATTTTAACGGCTGATCAAGCCACGAGTTAGTCATATCATTTTTTGTACCATGTGATGAAGTATATCCGGTTTTAGCGCAGAAAAAATTATTTTATTTATAACGCACGTGTTTCTGAATCGAAGCGTAGAAGATTAAACTCACTTTTAAGTGTACCACACACCGCACCCCGATCGTAAATTCACCTTCCTTTTATTTACTGATCATATAGATGTCTACGACTTAAGACGGCGGTAAGATTATAATGACGAAGTCTCTTGCAGTAAATTACATTTATGACATTTTGGACATGAGTTTACTTTATCTGACCACAAAGTAAGTCGGATTTAGCAATTCATCACAGCGGGTTTTTTATAGTTGTCACAGCGGTAAAGGGAAAATAACTTCATCGAGACGCTAACGGCGTCGAGTCATATTTCTTCAAGAAAAATTAACTTCCATATCTAAAAGGTAATGAAGTTTCCATTTATTTGTTCTACCTCAAAAAGTGCTTGTTTTCTTGCTGCAGGTATAACTTCCGTAAAACAAACAATCAAGCATCCCATGACATGATGGAAAATCTTGCATTTTCGCATGTGAAAAATTAAAGGATAACCCTATATATTGTACATGTGAAAATATAGGAATGAAAAAATATATAAATTATTTCATGAATAATTTTCTATATTTCCCACTTAAGTATATAATAAATGATAGTAAGTTTGTTAAGCAACTGACGTGTGCCACGCTAAAAAATAATGTTGATGAACCGGATTGTGCCGTAACGTGCATCATATTATGTCAAACCTAAACGTACGCTATATGTCACTTTGGCGAGAAATAGGAATACAATTCACATTGACAATCTTCTTCTGCTTTGCTCTTTCATCAAACATTTATTACTGTACCAACCTATATGAGTTTCTACCGTATGGTTTCTCAATAACTATCACAGAATTGTCACACACGTGTGGTTTTATTTATTATTTGTATCAGCATGATTTGTTACAAGATCATATTTTTTATTGTTCTAATATTAGAAAGGCTTAATTGTTTTCTTTCGTATAAATAATAACCTGTCTGGCCAACATAGTTTGTGTTTTCATGTTTCTTACAAAATATAGTAAATAAATCCTACTAATGAGTACTCTGGCCATGGCATTGTATTATCTCCCTTTAGACCATATTTACATGTTGCAAAATCCTTACCACAAACTTTGCACTCATGATCTTCTTTGGTGTGAAATTTTAGATTTTGTTTAATATGGACTATAATGTCCTGTTTGTTGTTATTTCGCTTGAAAATATGTGGCGGATTGGGGAAGATTTTTTTTTTTCCCTCGCTGACTGATTATTATTATTATTGTTATTATTCAGTATCACAAAACTTGATTCGGATATAATATCTCTAGTACATATTGTAGTACCTGATGTCAGATGGCGTTGATTTTCGCCACGCATGGTTTCTGTCCTTTGTTCGTTGCCTGGAAATAGCTCAAAACAATGTGGTTTTCATACGGTAAACAAGTAAAAAAACACTATTTCCTTTTCAGGCACTAATTAGTTCTTGTTTATATATTCCTTTTTCCATACAAACATGGAATAAACAAGACATTTATCTCATCTGCGGTTATTACTTGTTTTGTTTTAGCCATAGAAAAGAAGACGCTGCGAAACTTCTTTGTGATTGCGTTGTTACCATATATATATTATATATATATATATATATATATATATATATATATATATATATATATATATATATATATATATATATATATATATATATATATATATATGATAATAATAATAATAATAATAATAATAATAATAAACGGACAACGAAGAGTGGAAAACACAAAAAGCAGTAAAACTATAAAAGTTAGCATGACTATTTCTGATGTGATAAGAGCATGACCATTTTGTTGCCGGTACCTTTTGTTATCCAGTCAGGTCTGTGAAGATTGATATTTTGCATAGCTTTTCAGTTTCTGCGATGTGTGTGCTGAAGGCCACAGATCTTGCATGGGACAACCTGAAAGTAGGTAAAATCATTCAGAAACACTAGCCCATCGTTAATCTTGTGACACACTGAAGTTAATCCGGATGAACGACCCAGTAATAGCCTACCGTTTACCGAAAAACCTCAAAGACATCCTAAGTCAGAGTAACGCATTTCCCAAGCAAAGACCATCACGAAAAACCTCGCCCCTGTGGTGATATAAGGTACAAAACTTTTTGATGCATGATAGAGAATAGGACATTCTTTAGCGCAACTAAGAGCAAGAAATTCAACATACATGGTCGAAAGAGAACGCGCAAAAAAGATAATCCAGTGCAAGATCTGCGGTTTTCAGCATGTCGCAAAAACTGAAATCAACACAGAATGATCAATCCTCACAGATCTGATTGGATGACAATGAAGCTGAACATAAATCCACTTGCAGAACACTTTTTCTCCTGGACACACTTTCAGTGATGTAACACTGACTGCAGTTGCTACTGGTTAAGCCGCTTTAGAACACTAAAAAGACCAAACGGCTTAAACCAAAAAGAATAAAAAAAGGACAACCACGCGCAAATAAAATCATGATCTTTTTACAGCCACTACCTTTTAAATTAAATAATTCATTCTTTTTGCTCATTATTCCCTCACTCACCTATAATTTCTAGTGTTTATTGTAGATTTTACTGATGTTATTGTTTCTATGGTCATTATTCGCTTTACAGAAATAATGAAATATCCGGGATATAATTTGCGGTTACATCACGTTACATTAAAAGCACAGATGGCACTATAGATCCTCACTTTGTAGGTCGATACTAACTAATTTACGGTATCATAGGTCAAGATGAAGCCAACTAGATGAAACAAAACAATTCAAGCTTTGATAACATTAGAAATAGTTAATTAAACTTTTATAACTACAACGCTTTCTGTGTTTATTAGTGTCTTGTCGCTGTTTTGTGTTTACCTTTGACAATGACTCAGTCAATGTAAAAGCGCCTTGCAATCTTATTAAAATCAGATTTCCACTGTTTCATGTGAAGATCTGACAGCCATCGCTTAGGGGCCATGATCTGATGACCTATGTTATTACCATAATTGCTAATTTTATCAGCCAATGAGATGAAGTGTTCTATCTTTACGTGTAGGAGACTGAGCAGTATGACTGAAGCGTATCAATGTGCTGCTGAGCGATTTGATTCGCTTTCAGATTTCTGAAAGCTACATTTCATTGGCTAATACAAAGATCACCAGAACATGACCCATAAACGGTCGCTGTCAGATCTTCAAGCAGGACAGTCGAGATATGATTTTAATCAGATTGATGCGCCTAGGCTTGTTAAACAATAGTAGTTTTGCATGCACTGTTCGTTTTCAGCTTGTCGCATTTATCTTAATTTTACTTCCAGCCTTGAAATACTTCGTGAGTTATCTATATTGCAATAACAGTTTATATTGAATGTAAGTTAATCATGAAGTGGCATTGTTTATCAACAGCAGTGTCTTAAGAATCGGAATTTAATGTTGGTTGTTTTAGGTTTAACTCCATTTTCAGCACATGATAGACTACACACGGCAGCCAGTACATTTGGCGAAGGAAGAACCAGGGAAAACCCTGGGAAAATCCACCGACCACGGGAAGCTACCGGCAAGCTTTCTCACATACCCATTTTGACCAAGCCCGAAACTTGAACCCGCGCGGACAGAGGTGAGATGTCATTGATCTGTAATGACGAGCGCCTTAGATCACTCAGCCACCCGGGGCCCCACGAATTTGATGATAAAATAATAAATTATGCCCATACATAGAATCGGAAATCACTTTGACCTAAATGTCTACATCTATATTTATTTTTGAGCTAAATTTCTAAAAATCTCGCTTGCATTTTTGTTACACTTTCCCCATAAGGAATCATCATCAATATACTCATAGTCGTTATCCTCGTCGTCATCATTCCCTGCCCTGGTCCTCCTTCTTATTGTCTTCTTTCACTTCCTCCTCCTCCTCCTCTTCTTTGGTTTATTATTATTATTATTATTATTATTATTATTATTATTATTATTATTATTATTGTTATTATTATTATTAAAGGGAAATATCCACAAGAAGGCACGCATCAGGACAAAATAGTCCTTCAGCATGAAACCCACCCACCGACCGTGGAAACACTCTTTATAGAGGAAGAGAATGAAGAGTACCCTTAACTGAAATAAAGCAAGGCAAAGAGCAAGTTGATTCACATCATTTGTTAGATTTGTGGAACATCTTTTTCTTTATTGGCTATATACAAACAGTGACTCTACGTTAACGGAATAAACTGCGATTAAAATACATTTTGATCTCTTGCCAATTTACTTGTAAAGAAACAAGAAAGGAAAGATTCCGCTGATGCTCATGTACTTTACAGATCTATAGAACTTTATGAGAACATCTATTAGACATTACAGTGCAGTGCAAAGATATTTTGTCGCTTCTGTGTCGGCATTTTAATTCTTTATTTTTTGCCATATAGCGCGCCATCTTTAGAGCACTTGAATGGTTGCGGGTAGACCTGGGTATCCATTTCGGGTAATTCTATCTATGAAACGTAATGTTTGGAAATAAAAATTGTCTCAAAGCTTCATTGAAATATCGTTTGTGTCATGTTTGAGAATTTTATAAAAGAGTATCTTTGGATATGGTAACATATACAGGTTTCCAAAATAGGGATGCACAATTTGAATTCCTTGATATCACCAATAAACGTAATAACATCTTATGATTAGATAGTATTCGCCTTAATTACTACGGTGATATCACCTATACATGTAATAACATCTTGTGTTTAAGTAATATTAGCTCTGGGTACCAAGATGATATGTCAACAAACCACAAAACATCTATAACACAAAAGCACTATTATAGAGGAATTTTTAATGAAAACATCCAGAATTTCAATAAGAAATTTATATA
Source organism: Megalonaias nervosa (assembly GCA_016617855.1). NCBI lineage: Eukaryota > Metazoa > Mollusca > Bivalvia > Unionida > Unionidae > Megalonaias > Megalonaias nervosa. The sequence continues at coordinate 30,667 of JAECUM010018524.1, read as the reverse complement.
ATTATTTCAACAGACCTCGTTGTTTGTTACTAGTATGCCTTTGTTAAGCCTGAGTGTGTCGTATAGCCTCCCATTGATTTTTTTTTTAGCAGTTTCAAGAAGAAAGGGAACAAACTCCTCCAGACATATAGTAGTAAATATGTATCACGTGGCAGACTGGAATTCAGCTCAGTTATAAACTAACATGGTCCAGATCCAAATTCTAATCTTGCCCATTCCGTAATTTTAACCTGAGCTGGAGAAATTTAGACTTGTCTAGTCCTGATAAAAAAATTCTAACCTGGATTCGGCCAAATTAAAAATTCATCTAAAGCTTATATAGATGCATGAACAGAGTGAAAACGTAGCCGAAGTAAGAGTTTAGAATGAGACCGGAGTCCAGTCTGACCTGTGGCAGATCGAAATAAGAGTTTAGAACGAGACCGGAGTCCAGTCTGACCTGTGGCTTATATACATTATTGAGCAACTGTCACTTGCATTAGATTCATTTTATTCGTGTCACATTTTTATTTAAGGTAGCAGGTAGCACGAAAACTTGAAGCAAATATTGTCATAAATTGCATATAAAAACACAAATCAAAACCCACCCGAGACAATTCAATTATTTTCCTGTTAGTTACTTTGGGAGTGAAACGCAACTGAAAAAAAGAATATAATTTTGAAATCAGTGTAAATTACCCTGTCTCGAAGACTATATAAACCTTTGATACTTTTAACATTAATATCAATCTTCGTTGCAAAGCAAATTTTATGGCATATTATGGAGATTCACGATGCAAAAACAAAAACAATCAACTACGGCATCGTTACAAAATTAGCCAAGCTTGAGTTGGAAAGAATTGGAAAAGGGCGAAAGGTTTTCATAAATGCAGAAAATATGGCGCATGAGAATTATATGGGTTAATGAATTGTACGGCAAAACAAGTTTTTCATGAAAAGAATATTAAATTTTGCTGAATAAATACAAGCATTCGAAAATATAATCTCGCAATTATCAATGTAAGCAAAGCATAGGCATTCTTTAATTATACAGTAAGTGCTCGTAATTAAGATTCCATATCCAAACATTTGGAGATGCGTAGGAGTCACTGCTATAGATATTACATGACTTGTCATAAATGAGCTTTTGGGGACTTAAACTTGTAAACTTTCTTGATAAGCCACATATTAAATTCGCCTCCACAAATGGCACCCTTCGTCGCCTCCACAAAATGACACCCTTAGTCACGTTTTTATAAATAGCTTTAATTACCTATTAAGAATACATCTATGGGAAGTTTACTTGTAAATGTGAAATTATAAGCATTCCAAGAATTATCTTTAAGAAAATAATAATAATAATAATAATAATAATAATAATAATAATAATAATAACTCGTAGAAGGGCTTATTCATGGCCCATTACGGTATTCCAACAGAACCTCCGACAGATCGCCTTAAAGCAGTTAACTGCAAATTAAACATTCCTTTGTTCTCACGTAAATCTGATAATCTGAGATAGATGAAAGAAACATTCGACTAGAAGTCTGTGCTTGCAAAATACACATCCATGTTTACGCGTTCATACCACCAACAGCTAAAGTTTCTTAGTTAGGATGGGCATACAGGACAATGCTAGTTTCATATATATATATATATATATATATATATATATATATATATATATATATATATATATATATATATATATATATATATATATATATATATAGAGAGAGAGAGAGAGAGAGAGAGAGAGAGAGAGAGAGAGAGAGAGAGCTGTACAAAGTGTGTGTATGCTAACATTACCCCAAGATAGATTGTTCCTTCAGTTCGGAGAAGGCATCTACATGTATCTTCATCCACATCCACGAGAGAAAAGCCATATGGCCATTCTTCACCTGGTAAATGGCTGCTCTATCCCATAAAAATATGCATTGGGATAAGTATATAAATTTTGTTATATACCTTTGACAATATTCACCGAAAGGAGAGAGGATTATGCTAAACAGTCATTGAATCAATATCCTTGTATTATGGTCGACAAAACAAACACGGCAAGTTTTGCAATCCGGTTTTCCATCGGTACGTAATGTTCAATTGGCCATACCATTGTTGTATCGACACCTGTACATTTTATGAATGTTGCTCATCCCGTTGTATCAGTTCAACCTGCACAGACACTCCATAATTATCAAAGATATGTCAGTAGTAGAGTTTTGAGGTTTTCAAACACACAAGAGTATTGGATTTGGTTAAATTTGTTTAATCAAATCGATAGTAGAATATTTAGAAAGTGGATTTTTGTACCTACTCAGGGCTTGAGTTTGTTTTCTGAAATAAAAAGAAACTAATAACATGTTTTCAGAAAGTGTGCTTTTTCCCGATCGGAAAGTATATATTCCAATAGCGTCAGTGATCTAGTGATGTTCCAGTAAATCGTAAAAAAAAAAGAAAAAAAAAAAAATAATTTAAAAAAAAAAATTTGAACACATTCGATTTCGAAATTGATAATAAGCTTCATCTCTTGTACTGTTCTTGTCAGCTTTTTAACAAGACTTTTTTCAATGATAATTGGTAGTTTAATTTTCTCTTATTGTTGCTGTAGCAGGACTTGACTTGTCTTTTGTTCTTTATCTTCAACTGTTATTACTGCTGGCAAAATCTTTAGAGCTCGTTGTTCATTGATGTCACTTGCCATGATGCCTGATTGTCATATACATGACTAAAAAACTCCGTATATGTCTAGTACTATGAGACCAATGTGGACGTTATTTAGGTAATAGGTTAAGTGCCCGTGCCAAGTCGGGAATTTTAATTTTAAAAATATTTTTAAAAATTGGGATTAGCGACTTTTAAAGAAAGCTTGAACATAAAAATACAAAATAGTATTTTAAAAAATAGAAACATTTGGGATGCTGCCGCGAGTTTCGAACTTGCGACCTTTTGTGTGACAAACGGGAAACACAAAAAATGACAAATGTGGATGTATATGATGTCGGTATAGACAAGTTTTGCTATTGTTTATAAAACAGAAACTGGAAAATTTGCGTACGAATTATAAAGTTCCGTTACAATTTATAAATTTTGTTCTGCTGTCAGAATGTAATCTGTATGTCTTAGTTTTTAGTTGTGAGGTATGAAATAAATAATATAAAAAGAAAGTTTGAAGATAAAAATAAAAACGGAAAAAAAAATTGGATGAGCGAGTTTGAAAGAAAGTTTTAACATAAAAAGAGGAAAAGTATTTTAAAAAAATGGATGCGGTCTCGAGTTTCGAACTCGCGACCTCTTGTTTGACCGCCGGGTTACAGATAAATGTGGGTGTTCATACATAAGAGTTTTAAATGTTTTGATCGTAAAGAAGTACCATAAAACGTAAACATATTAAACTTATCAAATCTAACTAAATTAGCACTCAGTATATTATTTTTGTTTGTCCACTGTAATTAAATAAAATAACAGCAAGAAAATACCGTTTCGTATTTCTATCGTAAGAAACCGTTGTGCGAACTGTTAGAAATTTTGTTCAAGTGTGCAAGATGTGTAATAGTCTAACACATCCTAATGTGTTCTTGAAAGGGAATGTTCGATGAATTCAATAGACAAAATGTGCCGAAAAGCGAACTGCTGAATAAAATGGAAGTTGTTAGATACATTAGAGTAGAAAACATTCAGTATGTGAATGTAGAAGAATTGTTCACCTACACTCTATGAGTCTAGATTGAAAATCAAAAGATAGGTGCTAGATTGATGGTGAACAGAATTTGCACATCACCTTTATTAACTTCTGAAATGATATAGACACTTAAATGCGACAAGGTGTTACACTTGTGAGGTCCTATATTATTGGTTAACAAAATAAACCAACACTAATTGGATTCCAAGGCTTAAATATTATCGATTTCTTTGCATTATAAATGTAACTATTTTCACATATAAAAGAACTTGGAAAAAATTCTAACTTTTAGATGCTAAAATATTTCGCCTATGCTAAATCAATGAGTTTCAACACGCACTCATAGAGAGCTAATAAAAGATGAAAATGAAAGAAAGAATTGTGGAAAAGAAAGCTCTTCAGAATGAATAACGTAGGTTAAAAAAAAACAACAATCATCAAAGGCTTTCTTGCCACATTTTGAACAAATACTTTCGTTTGATTAATAGATGTCCGATGAAAGTAGAAGCTATCGGTAAATTTGAGAAAGAATAAATGAGCATGAGATCATTGAATGGAAATGGGTCAAACAGAAAAGGAATGGAATTGGCTTGGTGATATATTGATCGTTGTCGGTGGATCAGAAAAATATCATCATGTAGGCATTATGAAAGTATCCAGACTTGTTTCAAGCTAATGAAATAAACACAAAACTCAAACATTCATGCGCAAAAGGTGTTTAATACATTTCAAAGAGTGGCAACGTTAAAAGAACATAAATCTATGCAGAGAACGCATTTGATTCAATAAAAAAGTTTAAAATGTAGAATTTGAAAATTATCAGCAACAGTTCAAAGTTACGTTTGTTGTTTATTGCGACACGGAGGAGTGAGCATCGTGTCAGTTCTACATCCCTGAGTCCTCAAGGAACAACACCATTACAAACTTGATCATCAGAATCACGGCTGTCTAAAACTAAAACATAACGACTATCGCAACTGCTTTTTCTTCAAGGTTCGGCCACTGTGGTGAGCCTTGTAAATATGGTTGAGTTGTGACTTGAATAAGGAGTTGCCAATGACGTCGAGTGTGAATCTCCTCGTGTGGAGACACGTTTCTAAGATGTTTAAGAGTCGCCTTATTGCGTAACATTGTGTATTGCACGGAATAAATAAAATCTCCTTAATATGGGGTCAGCTTGTAAGAAGTAAGTTAGTCTTTTGTCATCAGTGTGTCCTGCGTTATGCGTGTGTTTTAATTTATGACACACCGTTTGAGCGCACTGAGTTGTTGGGTCATGACTGAGTTTCTTAAAAATCTTTCGTCTTTAAGTCGTCCGTTCGCCTTAGCAATGTAGTCAGACTTAATTATGAGAACAACTCAGGATCCCATGTCTGCTGGCTTGATAATTTCTCTCCCGCAATTTTGTTTTAAGCGACTTTCTTTCCTGTCGGGCTAAATTGTCCTTTTCGGTATGGCTCTATTCTTTGAGAACAACTTAGAGAAATGGATTGAATTTGGACGTTTTTATCACGTTTAAAATTTCGACTGATAAAACTGCTTCTAAGTATATAGAAATCTACAAACGGCATATTCATCGTACATTGCTGCAGTAGAATAAATCACTGAGGTAAACTGGTATATTCACACAGTCTCAATTCATCGAGATCCCATTCTCCTTTTATTATGTAGTACACACCGTTCACTTTTTAGTACTTGATACATTAAGTCTTTTTCTTCCTAAATCGTGCACTTCTTCAATTTTATTTTGAGATTATATGCATAATTTGTGATGTATTTTAATTCCTTATAATTCTCTTTTGTCATGTTTTCCAAGATTCATGTCGATGCGATAGGTTATTTACCGACTAAACGTAATCATACTTAGACTTATGCATGCCGACTCGTGTACTACACATATGAATGTCATCATAGACTTATGCATGCCGACTCGTGTACTACACATATGAATGTCATCATAGACTTATGCATGCCGACTCGTGTACTACACATATGAATGTCATCATAGACTTATGCATGCCGACTCGTGTACTACACATATGAATGTCATCATCACCAAAAGTAAGAATTCTTCTCAGTTATATTCATAGTAGAAAACAAATACCGGCAACACGTCAGTCTCCTTTATATTGCCATCACTTTTAGGTCTAGCAATAGACATTCTGGTTTTCTCAAGTCCATGTCTACTTCATAGTTCTTTGAAAAGTGTGGAATCAATCTTTGGTCCTACAACTGTATGAATCAGAAGATACTCCAAATCTGGCAATGAAGTTATCAACTAACTCCTTAACTGTAGTACCTTCATGAATCCTTTCTTTCGGATATGTCTCTTCTTTGGTAAAGAAGTCCTCTAAAACCATGTGTTTATTTCCTGACTAGTCCGGGCCTTTAGACGAGTAATATCAATACCTATCCTTGTCATGGGATCACCTTGCATCGGTGTTTTTGGGATTTCTAAAGTAAGAATATTTATAGGTGCATGCATTAATATTGGTACACCAACTTTCTTCACCATTATTCAGCCCATACCCAAAGAATTTCTACCGTCACAGCTGTATAGTTTTAGCTAGTCCAATGTGTGCTAATGTAAACTGTTATGTAAATGTGCTAGCAGGAAGTCTTTAAAACATTTCGGGAATGGTAACCGACTTTCCATCAACACTTTCCTATTTCCTATATCATTTCCAAAATAGGATATCATTTTCTATTACAAATTAAGCTAGCTGTTTTCAGTAGTATTATATTATTGTGATACACCAAAAGACTCTTAGCACATCGTCACACTCCAGACCATTGGCACGTTAGCACGTTCCAGACTACAGACACACCAACACATTCAATATCGGAACTTATCTGGGATACCATGGAATTCAATTGAACCTTAAAACATTTGGACTTGTGATAGAACTGTTATGATTATTTGGGACTTAATTCACAATATTGTAAGTTCTTTTTAAATTTTCACTTTTTATACAAGGGAAATAACTTATTTGTTGAATTTGACAAAACTTGTTGGTTTTTGCTCTTAGCTATTACTTAGTTTAAGATCATAGAGTCGTAACACAACTATTTATCTGTTTGTTTAAAACTCCACATTATATTAACGTTTGCATGATAATTAGTGCAATGTAAATAGACAATGTACTCCTTTTACGTATTTGTACAGCAATGTTGTTTCTTTTTCCTCCTCCAATGAGTATTTGTGATAGCCAAAAAGTGTAAAACACGTTATCGATACTTATACTATGGTATTAGTGTTACTATTCCTCAAAGCAGTTCCATCTGGAAATCTTGTGGATGCACACATTATGGTCAACAAATATTGGTTGTCTGATTTAGTCTTCGGTAAGGAACAGACACAGAATATCATTATTCTGCTAATCGGTTCACCAAATGCAGGAATAGGCTGCAGATGAGCCTTATTTATCTTCTGGCTTGTTTTTCCTACCATTTAACAAGTGTGACCAGAAATTTTTATAGAAACATCACTTTAAATTTTCGGTCAAGAAAAATGATTCAAGATCTTGTGATACGTCTTATTGAATCTTAAATGATCAGCCAATGGAGTTTCATTTTTAAGAATTTCCTGTCGGTATGACTTAAAAACTGGACTTTGATCATTGATAACCCGTCGCTTTTGCATTGCTTAGAACAGAGGGATTGAGTAGTAACAAGTGGATCGCTATGCTTATTACCTATTGATTGATCAATACCAAGCTCAAAAGTGACTTCATCAAAAGACTAACCGATAAATTTCTCACCTAACGGAATAATTTCCTGATCAACATCATTTACAAAAGCTCTTCTTGCCATAGTTCTAGTAACTGCACAAGCAGCGTATAAATCAGAGATTTCATTTTCAATAGGATCAAACTATCGAACCAAACAAGGCTTGTCAGCTGCAAGTAGATTAACCACAACCTTATGTTCAGCTAGGTCATTGCCCAGCAATAAATGAATTCCCTCAATGGGTAAAGAAGTCACTGTTTGACTGTCACGGGTCCCGATACTAAGTCCGAGGGAACATTTTCACAATGGAGAGGAACATTAATAATGCCGCACTCTACTCCTTGAATAAGAACACTTTCACTTTAAGCAGCAGGGAGGGTGGATCCTAGAACGTTTTCAATTAGAGATTACGCTGAAAACTAAAGTTGCCTCCGGAGACAACAATACAAACGTCAATAATGTCAAAACCGAAATTTCTAACCAACCCGAAACTTTTCCGATCAGGTTAGCTTATTTCGGTTACTTCGTTTTTGACTTTTGTGTTTTTGCTTTTTATGGCGTGTTTTGTTTACTTGCGCGCTCACTCATTCTTTGTCGTCGCCCTCCCTGCTGCTGTGTGGGTGTAGTGTAATTAAATCATTATTATATCAATAATGGAATCTCATACAGCTAAACTAGTTCGACAGCAACTGGAAGCAATTAAGAAATATCTCCCCGTCCGTGATTCTGTCAAGCAGCAACTACAAGAGCGTCAGGAGTCTCAGGTGGAATTTACAGAGGGTACAGAACGTTATTTAAACCAATTGTTGAACCAACAAAGAAAATTTTTAAAGCAACTGAGGCAACAGAAAATGGTCTTGAAACATTGCCTGTCGATATTGCTGGGCGTCTTCAACCTCCTCAGCCACCACCTGATGATCAGCCACGACCTCCGCTAAGAGCCAGAAATTAACATCATAGATAAATTAACACCTGAAGGTATTGCCGCCATCAGGGATCGAGACCAATTACTTGATATTGCCGCGTTTGGATATTATAATAGAGATAATTATGTAAAAGCCAAACATAGAAAAAAATATGAGACCTGCCGATTGGATTAGGAATTTATATCGCGTCGCCGTTGATATTCCGCAAATCAGATCTGCGGAAGATATTAATAATTTTGAAATTTTTAACGATGCAGTAAGCGAGTATATTGAACAAGTAAGACAAGAAAAAAAAAAAAAAAAGAAAAAAGGAATGAAGTCTAAACTTAAAGAGGTTGAACGAGCAAGGAGACAAGGAGAAAAGGAAGATTTGGAGTATGAAGAAATTAGACGAAGGAGTGAATCACGTTCACCAAGTAAGAAAGAAACAACTAGAAGTGGTCTGAGTAATTGGGTCGCTCAAGGAAGTGGTCTTATTACTCCATGTCCCAGTAATGTTCTTGCTGCTGTTGAACGATTAGAAATTCTGATTGGCGGAAAACGAGCTGGCAATAATTCCCCAGAAATCGTTAATGAAGCAGCTGCTATTTGTCAGAGATTATTTACAGGTGGTATCATGGATATTAATGTTTATCGATCCATCATTGATGAAATCGCCAATGATTACCGCAGTGATTAAGGGTATACAATTAGATCAGTGACAAGAAAATAAGATGATCATACATAATACTCACCGTGGACCGATCATGGTCAAGGTGATAAATTCGCGATTACCCACATATAAAGCGTACTACGGAGATGGACTTGGTGATGTTGTTCAGGGTCTATTTAGAAGGATAGCCCCAAAAGCAATACCATTTGCAAAGCAACTAGGGCTGAAAGCTATTGATGTTGTTCGTGATAAAGGTATTGGTGTTGTTGTGATATTGCCGGTAAAGCATTCTCAGCAATCAATGATAGACTAGCACGATTAATACGACGAAAACCTCAACCAGTAAAACCTCAGCCAGTAAAATTACCCAGCACAGAAGTTATGCCTGCTAATGTTAGTGTTACGAATATGTAATTCAATTGCTTGTGTGTTAGTTTTAAATTCTTTTTATTTTATTTTTGTTTCATTATATTGTATTGTAATGATTATTTTCACAGGATTTGATATTTTTGCAAAAAATATCAGTCTGATTAGAACGTAAAAGTATGACTTAAGCACTATTTCTAGCCCACTTTGGTTCATAGATTTTGTAAACACTACGCGAAAATGATTGGCTATTACCAAGATCATCTTCAGCCTACGTGTTAGCTCTGTTGTAAACAGTTTTATTTTTAAATTCATTTCCAGCGTGAGAATCTGATTCTTAGATAGGGCTATTCTAGCTACATGCAAAATTGCATTTTTTTATTGCGCTGTTCAAATTAGTGGTCACGTAACCCGTCACGTGAGCCACCATGGGATCTAAAATCGAGGCTTAAAACAGTCATTTTGCTAGTAGATTGATCAGTCGTAATTTTTACACCTCAGAGCTCAAGGTGTTTTATTGTTGAAGTCAAATTGTTTTGAAGTTCATCTATTTTTTGGAATTTAATAATTCATTCTCTAGAAAACTACACAAGAGCTTCATATTTATAAAAGTTCTGGGAGAAAGATATTCAGTGGAAATTTATTCTGGAATTCTAAACGGAAACATTATAAACTGTGATTCAATCAAGGATCTATTGCCATCAGTATAACAACTTCATCTGATGTCAATCGCCTCCATATTGGAATTTCATCGAGATTCGAACCTGGATCCAATTAGAACTGTTTAGTGATATGACTTATATTTTTCAATTCTAGGATTAATTTTTGGATTATATTCAGAAACCGTAAATCCTATTTATATATTTACCTTGTTTTCTAGGGAAATAAATTATTTTGTTAAAATATAAAAAGCTTGTTGGCTTCACCTTTTTCTTTTGTTACTTTTGTACGAGCCTACACGTAATAGTTAGTAAAATAATAAATCAAGCTGCGAATCAAAAACTAGCAGAGTTGGCTGGTGTACCCTATCAGAAAAAGAAAAAAATATAATTGCTTGTCTGATAGCAGGAAGCGGTCTTCGTGTTAGAAGATAACAAATATAATAAAATGTTCAACCGTGTATCTGACCCCAAACTCGATATGGTCGCACCAGTTCTCAAAGATGAATCGATACGTGATTATCAGTATTATTCTTATGATGGACGACAGCCAAATCAGCGTGGGTGAATTGAGCTGCAAGTTCAGGATACAAGCAGATATTTCTTACCCGCTGCAGCATTTATTGAAGTATAAGGTGAAATTTTAAAAACAGATAATACTGAATATGGAGCTGATATTAGGGTTGGTTTTGTAAATAATGGCATTATGGCGTTGTTCGACAGTGCTACATATATTATCGACGGAAGAAATATTGAATCAATTCAGAAAGACGTCGACGTTGCCACGACGATACTTGGCCTTGCAAGATACAGCGACGATTATTCAAGATCAGCTTGTCCGTCAATGATGTTTGTGAAGGATACTTCTGATCATCCTGACAACAGACAGTATAATATAAGATGACCAAGAAACAATGCTGACAACGCTGAAGCTGATGTGTGGCCGGTGGTTCATGGTGCTAATCCAGAATTCAACTTAGGATTCGCAGCACATCGATCAATGCTGAAAGATGGTAGTAGAAGATTTGCATGTGCAATTCCACTATCACATACTTTTGGATTTTGCAGAAATGTCAGAAGCTCATTTTTGGAGCCAAGCATACAGTTGTATTTGTAAGAGAAGCTACCGACGATGATGCAATCTGGCGACCTGATGGCGATGCTGGTAAAGTAATACTGACAAAACTTTCATTGTGGATGCCAACAATGACTCCATCGATCGTTGAAGAACAACGTCTACTCTCTTATGGACTCAGGTGGTAAATCAACATTATCATGGTTGACGATGACCACAGATAGTGTTCAAAGTACAATTAATGGTTTATCCACATGGCAGATAGCATCACAGCAGGGTGTTTCTGCACCACGATATATATTTGTTGCTTTCCAAGATGCTGCGCGAATAAACTCACAAACACATAGTACATTGATATTTGATAAACTTGGTGTTACTGAAGTTTCGTTGAGAATAAATGGACATCAAGAACCACCCGAAGATATATTATTAAATTTTGAAATTAATCATGTTGCACTTGTATATCTTTTGATGACATTCATGGGACGTGATCAAAATATTGATTCTGGTCTGCAAATATCACAACTATATTTTACAGCGCTGTATCCGATCTATTATTTCTCACTGGAACATTTCGATTTAGTTGGGCAATCTGTCGTTGATATACACTTTCGAGCTCGTGTGGCAATAGGAGCAATTGCTAATTACAGAGCAATCGCTGTTATACTCTCAGATAAAACAATGCTGCTTGAAGGTGTTGGTGGACGAATGACAGTGATTGATGCTGCAGTAGAAAACATGTAATTAAATAGCTCATGATACTATGTCATATAATCACGTTAATGTTACTCTGACTCCTGGTCAGATTAAAAAGCTACAATCAGTATAAAAAAATCGGGAATAACTATATTACTGAAAGCAGCACAACAGAACGTCAACTCAGGCATTTCAATGACGCCAAACGGTCAAAGACCGGCGTACGACTTGATCTGTGTGCGGGTGCCATTAACGACATTGCCAAGACGGGTGGTATATTTCCATTTCTCGCAGCTATACCAGCGTTGATAGCCGCTGCAGCTCCAGCTGTTGCAAAAGCAGCCGCTGTTGGAACTGCCGCTGGAATGGCATTAAAGAAAGCAACAGGAAAAGGAATAAAAACTTTCAAAAAAAGGGAAAGGTCTAAGACTACCAGGAACTCCTTATTCATGGTACGGAAAAGGTCCAAGACTTCCAGGGACACTTCGTTAAACCCAAAGCGTCTCCTTCCCATGTCTAATTTTGATTTACTTGATGCTGTGTTTTTATGCGTGATCAATTACCAAAACAACCAAATCGTTTTGAGACCGGTATCGTTAATCTCGATGGAAGTTCTGGTCCAGGTACTCACTGGGTTGCATACGCGATTGATCCACGTGGAATTATTTATTTGATTCGTATGGGTTGGCACCACCAAAGGAATTTTTAAAATATGTCAGCGGAGTGTAAACTTCCGTATGGTATTCAACATTATCAACACAGACAGTAACTGATCTGCCAATATGCGGCCGTGAATCACCTGCTGTACTCAATGCTATTTCAAAATCTTCCGATGCACCTCATAAAGTTGTAAATGTGTACACGAGTTCTGTTTTAAATAATCACTAATCATATAATGGTTGATATTTATGGAAGATCCTCTATCAAAGACAAGAAGAAAGAAGATATCGATTTTTCGAAATACACTACAAAAGATGAACTCGCCGAGATTATCGATTTATCAGGCGTTGACAGAGATGAAATTGTCGTTTTTCAGGATAAATACGGTGTTTTAAAGACGAGTAGTATTAAGTGGATCGACATAATTCATAGAGTTCTTGGTGCTACCACGGATAATATTCCAGTATTTACAGACGGCGGTAGAATCAGAGACTCAATTGTATCAATCGCAACTATCAGAAGTGAAATTACAAAAAGTGTTGCTGATCGTTTACGATCCACCGGTGATACAATGACAGATAAAGTCAACATGAATGGAAATAAAATCGTTGTTTTAAGAGAACCAACATGAAGATGCCGCAACGAAGAAATATGTGGATGATAAAGACACTACAATCAATGACAAATTAAATATACTACGAGCCGAGTATGACGTTCACGTAAATGTTTTTAAATACTCGTAGAAACTTTCAGCGAGTTAATAAAATCACAGATGATTTCTTTGGAAGTCCAATGGTTGTTGATGTAAGACTCTCTGAAATTAACACAAAACTAGGAGATGTTATCAGTGGAATTCCGAATATCGTTAAAAAAAACTAATCTGATTAAAATTCCTCACAATCAGATTAACAATATCGTATACACGGTATCATCAGGATCATCAACATGGTCACAGCAAACTAACACTATCAAACATACCGCGGAAGTTACCGGTATGTATAGGCTGTCTGTGTTCAGCGCTGCAAAATTTAGGATATTTACCACATTTCCTTGGCGTCATTCAACCGATAATTTTTCTGGAACCGTGTCTATTGTGTTAAAAAAAGATGCCGAAGAAACGTTTATACTGGAACCATCTGATAAAAAATTAACCGCATCGTCTTACTGGTGGTGTCTGAAATTTGTCGCTGAAACACCTCAATTGATTACTTAATAATTTAGATTATATGATGTCACCGACGTCAGATCTGAATATTGTAAACAAATTCAGATGCGAGCAAGTTTGTTTATTACAGACACAAATGAAAAACATCATTGACGAGTATACAATAAAAATAAAAAAATACCGTAGACGTATCGTTGTTACTGATATAATTGTTTATTCTGCATCTGCCATAGTCGCTGAAACAGCAACTATAATCGGATCATTGTCAGCGTCATATATAATAGTACCAGTAATAGGAATTGGTGTTGCAGCTATAACCGGTATTGCTGGTATTCTTAATATAATTGCAAAAAAGATATCTATGTGTACAGCTGATAAATTACATGAATATCAAATATTGCTATCAGCGGCAACACACGCACACGCCAAATTATCATCGCTGATATCATCAGGGCTCAATGATGGAGCAATATTAAATCAAGAATTCGCAGAAATGATTAAGGTTTACCACGACGTCAGAGGTGTGGTAACTGGAAATCAAAACCCGCCGTCTCCGACAATAAATCCTGATTCAAAATCACGAAGTAAATAATAATAATGACTACGCAGCAAGAACTCCTCCAACAAATCGTCGCTAATACAACACCACCAACAACTTCAATGATATCAGCGAGCTCAGCTATTCCTGAATTCGACATTATCTTTCCAACGGCAATTCCAGCCAGCGAAATAGCATTAGTACAATTGCGAGTATATCACAGCTGGCCAAGTATTAGATCAAAATCATTCGGTGTGTTACCCGCAAATAACTCATTAATTTTTTCTTATAAAAATAGACCTGATGGAACTCCCGATTGGCAAGTTGTAGGTATTCCTATGGACAGTTATCAAATCGAACAGATCAGTGATGAATTTCAACACAGGATTAAATCTATAACAGGGCGAGAATCTAAAATCGCTATTACGGTTCATGAGCCAACACTATCAGCCGCCATTGAAATATCAACGCCGGAATACGCCGTAGATATATATCAGTCATCGATCAGAACTGTATTAGGACGGCCAGAAGTTCCATCGGTTTATCAAGGACCTCCAGAACCTAATCGAGTTGATTTCGTCACAAACAAACAAAATATTTTTAAAGTATGCAGAATATAGAAGATTTTTTTTCCATGGTCTCAAGGAGAAACACGAACTTTTATCGCGTCTACCGGTGAAAAACTTCCTGAATTCGATACCCTAATTTTTGACGTTGACAGCGATAAAAATTGGATCTTCAACGATGGTATTGATGGATATTATTCTTATTACATTAAATCCGAACACAAGCGAGAAAGTGATAATCTTCGAAACTTATTTTCGAGTATAACACATTATTACAGCGATGATGTAAAACAACAGGTCATTGAAACTATACAACATTTAAACCAAGTTGCATCAGACCTTGAATATTTAAATAAAATCATCGTTGAAACAGTGATTACCCAACGTGTTAAACTTACACCCTATTACCGAATAGAACAAGTAAAAATTAAACAATTATTTCTCAATCATTTTTTCGATAATACCAGAATTTAACATTGATGGACCGAGAAAATCAGTCAACGATATAATCAATGAAAATTTCCCCAGCGTCATTGAATCATGGAGAAAAATATCTCCACCGGCGATTATTATCCGACATGACAATGATCCATACGGCGGCGGTCGCCATGTATCACCAGGTGTTGTAAACATCACATCAACGATCGCAGTTAAGTTGGTGTGTGATGCTATCAAGTAGATACTGAAAAATCCAGACAAGCACAACAGGGATATATTTTATATTCATTTATCCCCGAAGTACCTCCTGGGATTTTAATTGTGTCAGTGCCAGTTAATCCGGTTTATCTGCGATGTCATAATCCACTGTTATCACGGATACATTTTAGACTTACTGACAAGGCCGGAGACTTACTTGACCTACGACAGGAAGTTCTGGCAATAAGTTTGTATGTGAGATCGTAGATCTTCGTGTTCGTGACTGATTTCTTCTCAAATTAAATTACACGAATAAATATATAGGATGGAATAATTGCCGAGATAGAAAAACTAACCCATGCACAACAGTTGATGGTATATTATTATTGTCTAAACAAACTTCATAGTAAGATTATCGATGATGTAATCGATATAGTAAAAAATTCTGAATTAATGGAAAAAAATGAAAAAATAAATCTGAATCAGATTAAATCTGAATCAGAATAAATATCATAATCAGAATCATGAATCTGAATCTGAATAAATATTATAATCATGAATCTGAATAAATATTATAATCATGAATCAGAATAAATATTATAGTCTGAATCAGAATAAATATTATAATCTGAATCTGAATAAATATTATAATCATGAATCAGAATAAATATTATAGTCTGAATCAGAATAAATATTATAATCTGAATCTGAATAAATATTATAATCATGAATCAGAATAAATATTATATCTGAATCAGAATAAATATTATAATCTGAATCTGAATAAATATTATAATCATGAATCAGAATAAATATTATAATCTGAATCAGAATCAGAATATAATCTGAATCGAATAAATATTATAATCTGAATCTGAATAAATACTATAATCATGAATCAGAATAAATATTATAATCATGAATCAGAATAAATATTATAATCTGAATCAGAATCAGAATATAATCTGAATCTGAATAAATATTATAATCATGAATCAGAATAAATATTATAAAATTATAATCATGAATCAGAATCAGAATAAAAAATAAACTAAAAATAAATATAATCGAAATCGGAATTGGAATAAATATTATAATTTGAATCAGAATCGGAATAAAATAAATATTATAATCTGAATCTGTGTCAGAATAAATATTATAAACTGAATCAGAATATAATCTGAATCTGAATAAATATTATAATCATGAATCAGAATAAATATTTTCAAATATTATAATCATGAATTAGAATAAGATTAAAAAACAAAAATAACAATAAATATAATCTGAATCTGAATAATAAATATTATAATCTGAATCAGAATCGAAATAAAATAAATATTATAATCTAAATCTGTGCCAGAATAAATATTATATTATTATTAGAATCTGAATCAGAATCAGAATAAATATTATTATCTGAATCTGAATAAATATTATAATCTGTTTCTGCATGTTATAATCAGAATAAAAATAAATATTATCAAAGTAAATCTGATTCTGTGTAAATGTATTATAATCAGAATAAAAATAAATAAATAAAAATATAGCAAAAGAGAGTACCTGACGAGCAAGTTGAATGACGTCGGATATATATCTTTTGGGTAATTGTTCTATTTTTCTTTCTCATTGTAATTTTCTTTCTCATTGCAATTATTGGATCGCTAAGCGCGATAGGGGTAATAAAAAAACCCCTAAGTGAACCCCTGCTGAGGTTCGGGAGTGCCATGCGAGTTACACCTGGAATTAGGTTTGGTTTTTTTTACAATCTTACAATCACCCGTACACAAGTATTTTTCGAGACTCGAACATGTGGAGAGTTCCCACTAGTGGATCTGTACGCAAACGCCTTAACCCCACGACTAAATTTAAGTATATAACTATTCGCTACCACAGTCACTGGTGACAGCGCTTTCACGCTCAGTAACCTCGTCAGTAGCGACCTGAGTTTACAATGGATCGTTTCACGATCCGACATAAATTTCATCAGCTGTCGCACACGTGAACTCATAATCTTTATTGTTTCGTATTCGCGTGATAACTCTGACCTAACCTTTTCGATCGCGTTTGCGATTGAAACAAATTTTTGAATATCCTCATCATCGACATAAAGTAGAGATTGTTTCATGGCCTGTTGAAATAACTTAATGAATAGATACTCGGCGGCTAGTGTATATCTTCCATCATATTTCCGTTCCTGTAGCGCTTCAAAATCATTTATGATTTTATCAGAGTCTAATTGTTCTGATAATTCTATATCCTCCTCATTTAATTTTTTAATCTCAGAAAAAATTGATTGAATATTCTTGGAATTCATTATATAATAAATATTTGTTTACAATAATAATATTTTCTGAAAAAGAATCAGAGTAATAATATTTATTATATACATTTCTGCCTGATGTCATTCGGGAGTTGAAATACATATAGGTCTGTATATACCTGTTTGACCTGGATTTGTACACACGCAAGGTGCGTGATATATACTGAGGTCACCTATATTGGATAAGCAGGCAACCTACATATGCTATTAGTTACACTGAATAAAATCCCAATTATTGTAAACTTTAGTGTGGATTTATTTGAATTTCCAGACACACTTCATAAAATATACTATATAAAATATCTGCATTTCATAAACGCACATACATTTTCTGCACAAGATGTCATTCGCGAGGTTAAAAAGTACATGTAGGTCTCTATATACAACTATGTTACCTGTCTTACAGGTAAGAGCTAAAAATAACTTACCTGGAATTTGTCCTGTTGTGAGAAACAGTAAAAAAAAAAATCGCGGTACAGTCATATAATATTACGCAGTTACAAGCGGGGCAACTGCTTAATTACTCTAGCGGAGACATTGTTGCTTGACAGAGTTATCTCCCTTCGTCATTTAATATAATAGACGCATAGCAAAATGTTATTTTCTGGTTAAATTTTCTTGAATACGCCGATTTGTATATTTTATCCGCGACGCGTTGTACTGAAGGCATGCAAATATCAAAATACTTTCCAGCTGCATTCATTGATTGAAATATTATTTCTTCGCCAGTCTCCATATTCACGGATTTAACAACTTTCGGAAACTTACTATATTTTCCAGTACCACCTCGTGCAGAATTCTGACTGTGTAATAGTTTGTAAGTTAGATAAAGAATTATCAAGTTTTCTGCCCCTGATGTGATTGATCACGAGTCCATCAATGATCAGTCTATGAAAACATTCATATACGAATCTGTGTGAGTAATATTTTTCCCCCAGCACCAAATCTGAGATAACCGTTATTAGCGACAGAAACGACTGTTTTTTTTTAATCGACAATGCCAATTACACCATCACGAGATGCTTCATAATTCTTAATGATGGGATGTGTTATAAATTTGTTTTGCTTCATTTATATAATAATATTATTTGTCTAAATTATTATTTTATTGTTGAGGTGAAAATCTGGCTAAATAGTCTTCGGCGTTTCTTATGGGGGATTCATTACCGACGCCATCGGTATTATTTTTTTTATCATAATATCGTTTCAGCTCTCTGTATCTTTTACCACCACATTGTACACACGGCTGCGTTTTTCCTCTGACCCGAACACCACATTTCAAGCACGGTTTCGGTCCTAGACTCCTCATACGAACGCTTTGCATGTGACATCCACAGAATTCATTTACGCAAGTTTTGTTACCAGGAAGTGAAAAACCGATCATGAGCCACTTGCATTTATTGTTTGCTTCAATCATTATGTATATAATTAATCTTCAATTTAAATATATATTTGGCTTAATTATAAAATGGAGGAATATATGAGATTATCTGCGATTAAGCCCTCTAAAACCAGATTCGATCTCGACAGAATAACCCCTCAATTACCAAGGCGAGCTTTGGTTGATTTAACAAATAAAACTTTAATCAATCGTATCGGTGAAGCCAAGAAAGAATTTGCGATGATGGTGCAGCTCATGTACGGTCAACATTCAGAATTGTACGCGATGCCGGCGGCGTTGTCGATGGTGTTGTCGATGCTACAAGGAATGATAAACGAGCAGCGACAATTATTAATTATCTCGACGCTGTACGAAAATATATTTTTCAAATAAAATCTATCGTAGCGACAGACGACGACATATGGATTATCCGTGACAAACGTGATCCTGTTCGCGTGTCTCGTCAGGGTCATAGTGGAGGTATTGTAAAGATAAATAAAAATTCAAAACCAGGAATACTGACTGGAATTGATAGACCTTATTATGAACGAGCATATCCTGTAACGGCAGTTGTTTATGCGATATATACACTGAATGATAAACCTAGCGTCGATAAACTTCTACCAATGAAAATTTCTCGCCTGAATTGTGTTGCTGAACGAGTTACAGAACATTTCACAAATGCGAAACGAGGAAACGGTTTAACGGATGTAAGACTTAAACAAAGAAATGAATGGGCAGAAACAGTCAAAGATACTGGAGCGTCTATCAAAGATGTTGCTGAACTGGAAAAAAAAAGATTTTCAATAAGAGTGAATACTTTAACCAAAGAGATTTTATACAAATCGAAATATAAAAAAATAGAACTTCGATAGGAATTATTGATCATAATTCTGATGCGTGGACCTCGGATATAACAATATTTCCACAAAATCGAATTGTTAAATTCCATAGCGGCGATATGTTTGATTTTATCAGAAATATCAGTAAGAGTGACCCTGTATCCGTGTGGTTGTTTCAGAGTTCAGAATCTGTGATTGGTGACGAAAGTCACTGCGATAAAAATTGCTATGATCAGTTTGTATGACCTAATGGAGATATTTATCGTACAGAATATCTCCACGACGAAATGAAAAATCTTGCGTTCAAATACACGAACGATGACCATGTCATCGGTGATGAAATCACTGTCGAACGATTACTCAGTAATTGTTTTTCCATTCCGTCAGTTGCTGCACGTGCTGCTCAGAAGAAAAATTCATGGAAACCAACAAAATTGGAATTTCTTGAGGACGTGCAGCTAAGCTGGATAGAATACGGACATGGCGGATTATGGAATACAAAATACGATCACAAAGATGTTACATCGGTTGATATGGTTGCATGTTATCCCGGAAGTTTTCTTGGATACGGAGAATGTTCTGAGTATTTCAAAAGATTTGGACATCCAACACACGAGATGACCAGAGTTGCGATAAATGGACCTTACCAAATTTTGACCTGACCGGATTTGCTAAAATTATGTCATTCGAGTTAGCACGGAATCTCCATCCGGTTGTTTATGTTTGGTTTGGGAGACATTTTTCAGAAAAATATTGGGTTCCAATAGTTTTAGTTAGATATATGATTGATACGGGAATTTTGGTGTCATCGACATTCAGTGAAGCAATTATATCATATTGTCCGCAGAAACAAGTTTGGTTACCACAGCAGAAGAAATACTCTGATGATGAAAATCCTGATATTACTGATTATGAAAATAAACTCGCAAAGGATCTCGGCAGAAAAATAATTGGTAAATTTACACAAGGAGGATCATATGATCACAAACGACATTGTTGTAGATTAATCATGGATGATGCGGAATTGAATTTTATAGTTGCTGATACAATAGAGAGAGGCGCTTTTATAAACCGAGAACATGTTTATTTCTCTGATGGAACTAAATTAGGTACAAAATCGTGAGTTATATTGAAGGCGAATCACCGCAGTTCACTCATTTAAGATCTTCGATGATTGCTTACGTTTCGATAAATTTATTATCGATGGTAAACAGATTTCCTGATACCGAGGTAGAGTCGCAACAGATTCATTTTATATCAATACAAAATACACAGAATCACTGAAACAGTTAAAAATTTCCAATGACGCTGATTGGGGATCGTGGAGAATTAAACGAGAACAGATTCTTTGATTATTCTGTATCAGCCGATTACAGACCAGAGGAAATATTTTATGAAATTAATCGTTTATCGGAATTATCATCGGCTCCATCTGTGTTTGATCCTGCAACCCGTCATAAGACTGTTTATCTCAACGGGTGAGGTGGTTCTGGTAAAACAACACGTGTGATTGAATTATTTCGACGATTAAATAAATCCGCCGATATGATTGTTTTGACACCCACACATAGACTTGCACGAGAAATGAGGGAACGTGGAGTTAATTCGTGTACATATCACAGTTTGTTTCGATGGAAGGGAGATACGTGGACTCCTGAGCGAATGGGTGAGAGATATATTCCTAAGATTATTATTTGGGATGAGATCTATACGGTATCGTTGGAGGTATTAAAAATATTTCTCGATTGGTTGTTAACGAGAAATACTGCGATTATCATGTGTGGTGATCATGGTCAACCACCACCTTTTGTTGGATCATCTCCACACGAATGACTGAAAAAGTTCATAGATTATTATGAGGAGATAACTGATGATTATAGAGCTATTGATGAAGCGCTGAAGGAATTTAAAAGATTGATCAGACTGCAGCCAGATAGAATTAAGTGTAAGACAATGCGTGAAATGATTTCAGAAACTCCGATGAAAGATTTTTGGAATATATGGAAACCCACTGATTTGATAGTCGCAAGTCGGAAGATAGTTCGTGATACACTTCAGGAGAAATTATTTCTGTTACACAAGGAAAGATTTTCGGATTTGCCTGTTCCTCTTTGCTATCGCCCAGCAGATACACGAAAATAAAATATAAAAGCTGATATTCCAGGAACGAGTGAGAAACAAAAACTTGTACTTAACGATATTGTTGTTGTTGATGTTAGCGCAGTTGAAAATGCGTTGAAGACGGATAAGTCACCATGGACGTTAGGTTACGCTATAACGATTCACTCGTCATAGGGATTAACTATTTCTGATACAAATATCTGGATCGTCGATGATCGGATCGAATGGTCAAATTTAGTTTATCTAGCGGTATCAAGAGTCAGAAAAATATCTCAGCTGAAGAGAATTGTAATAGATCACGTGATGACCGAGAAAATAACTGACATAAACATTAAAGATGTTGTCAAGAAAAACTTAGTTGGTTATCAGCAATCTGACAACAAAAATAAACGTGATTTTGGTCTCGATGTTGATTTTATCATGACGCTGAAACAAAAACAGAATAATCATTGTGCAAGCTGTAATACAGTAATGATGTGGCAATATTCGAATAATAATCCAAAACAATTCACCGTGGATAGAATTAATAGTAATCTCGATCACACATGTGAAAATGTGATATTGACCTGTCTTGAGTGTAATCGACGTAGGGGTTCTAGTGTTCTGCTTTAACATAAGTGAAGGCGGTGGTAATTGTGTATCTTCAGGAATTACTTGTAACTGTTCGAGTACAAATCCACGCTGAGGAGCAGTTGAATCTAGTCTGTAGATTGCAGGTCTCCCCGTGGATCTTACCACGCTGGAAATTTTAATGTGTGATCGCACTTCAAAATAGGATCAGTTGCTTTTTTTTACCACCTTCAAGTTCACCGAGTTCATATAAATATCTTACAGTAACATTACCTAATACTGGTTGTTTTGAGGAAGAGTCACGTCGTTGTATTGGTATTTTTGTTTTTGTGATCGCGCTGATGGGTTTCATGGAAGTTGCACGAGTAATTTCAATATTTAACGCAGCTATCACACTTGGTAGTGTTGCAACCCATTCACGAGATCTTTTGTCCACGGACTTAAGGTCAGTGGATATTTCCTTTGCCTATTGATATCCAAATAATCTCTCAGCAAGTGTTCTATTAAATCGTTCAACGATTGCCTGATCGCGATGAATTACGGTATGCCCTTGTCTAATTTTGACTTTATGTTTTTTCATCAGAGATGATACTGCACCAAGAAATTCTTTGCCAGGATCAACCTGTAGTAGCTGTGGCCATCGTAGACCACCGCGTTGATAAATTCGTTCAAAAGCAGATGCAACTTCAGATGCTGTTTTGTTGATAATGGTTCTGCTTCTTTATATCTAATTGCAACGTCAACGACAGCTAACGCGTATTTGTATGTGCGTGATTGACGTCTACGTGTTTTAATAGTATCATGAGGTAAAAACAAAATATCTGCTTGATGAACATCATTGGGAGTACTGACATTAAAATGTGCATACTGAGTTGTTTTAGGTGGTGATAGATACATTTATCATATTGCCTGTCGTGCTAACCAATTCGCAGTATCAGAACGTGTGACATTTGCAGGATCAGCAAGTTTACTAATCGCTGCTCTACCTCTCCAGTATCCTCTCGGGCTATAATAAATCAAATCCATTATAATAGTTATCTATGATTAATCACCAGCTCCTAGCACTAGTTTACCTTTCATTGCAGATTTTACTAGGAAGCTAGCAAGTGTTTCTCTGAGAGATTTATTTTTTATAGAATTTAACGCGTGAATCAACTTCACATCTGTAATATGTCGTTGTTGTAAATCTTTATTTTTATATGCAATATCATGAATATGGCAGCTTGATCAATCGCATTTATTGGATACTCTTCAGGTCTTCGTTGGTCTCGTTCATCAAGTCGGACATCAAGTCTGGTTCCAGGACACAATAATTATATCCGGTTAGATGTTTTTCTCCTGGGTATTTAGCCCATGGAGTCCCTGGTAATTTTCCCAGTGAAGCAGCGATATCACCACTCTCTTCGTACGAGAAGAAATAAATTTGTATTTGCTTGTACCATATTTCACACACTTGCCTGTAAGTGCAAATATTTTATTTTTTGTTGTTATTGTTGTTAATCCACTGGTGGGGGTGGATGCTCTGCATCGAACACAATATAAATTCATATTATTTATTATATTTGTACAACATGGATGTCATTGATTTCTCAGCGACACGAAAGCAAGAGCCAATCAAGCATCATGCAGCGTTGCCAAATTCTATCAGACCAATTATCATAGGCCCATCTGGGTCTGGTAAGACGCAATTATTTTTTAATCTGATAATGAGATGGCTAAAGTGGGATAAGTTGTATTTAGTGGCACCATCCGTAGATGATCAGCGATGCTACGATGTGCTTAAAGATTTTAATGAAGAAGCGAAGTCGTTGGATGAAGATAATGATATTATTGATTTTATCACCGATTTTGATGAAGCTGCATCTGTGGATGATCTCGATGGACGTATTAATAATCTCATAGTATATGATGATGTGATGCTGGACAAACAATCAAATCCAGCCCGGATATTTTCCCGAGGCAGACACAAAAGTACAGACGTAATTTATGTTGCTCAGCGATATACACAAATACCTAAAGTGATCAGAGACAATTGTAATCTTTTAGTTGTGTTTAATGGAGTCGATACACATACTCTGCGAAACATTCATCAGACTTGGTGTTCAGGGAATATGGATATGATTAAATTCAAAAATTTCTTTTCAAAAGTGCAAGCTACCCCACATGATCCTTGGTCGCGATATCGTGTAGGTCTCGATAAAATTTTTGACTGAAAAACACAGCAGCAGGGAGGGCGACGACAAAGAATGAGCAGCGCGCAAGTAAACAAAACACGCCATAAAAAAACAAAAACACAAAAGTCCTAAACGATGTAACCGAAATAAGCTAACCTGATCGAAAAAGCTTCGGGTTGGTTAGAGATTTCGGTTTTGACATTATTGACGTTTGTATTATTGTCTCCGGAGGAAACTTTAGTTTTCAGTGTAATCTCTAATTGAAAACTTTGTAGGATCCACCCTCCCTGCTGCTCTTTAAGACTCAGAGAACCCCCTGTGTCCGTTGATATTTTAATAGGGATAGGCCTGGCAGAATCACCAATAAGTGATATAGAACATTTCGACATGAATGGTTTATTAATCTCCATAATAAAATCATACTGGGGTTTGTTGGACCCAACAAATGTATTGCTTTCATTTCAAGACCATGACTATGACATCTTAGAAATTAGGGCATTTGGAATAACTCTGTCTTTATTCTGTTGCTTAGTTTTCAACCTGTAGCAATCAGACATTATGTGCCCTTTCTTCTTACAAAATGTGCTTGTAGGAAAAGATAACTTCTGATCAGCCTTATCAGAAGCGTGATTCGCAAAATTGTGCCAGACTGAGATTTTGGATGTACTTATATCAGATGACCCTTTTACCAAAAACTGCTGAGAGGAAGACTTATTGACAAATGAAACTTTGTGAGTCAAAGAATAATCGTCCTCTATACGAGTAGCATTTTGCATGGGATGCAATTCTTGAATTCTTCAATTAACATGAGTTATCTGAAGTTATCAAAATCTTGATCAATCTTCTTGGCTAGGCACCAGCTATCAAACAGTTGTTCTATTTCCATAGCAAATTCAACGCGGGTTTGTCCATGTTCTTTTCTACAATTTCTAAACCTTTATCGATATGCCTCAGGTGCCAACTCATAATCCTTCAAGATACATCCCTTAGCTACACCATAATCAGCACTTTGTTGTACTGAAAGTGAAGTGTAGACTTCACGAGCTTTGCCCAAAAAGTATATTTTATAATAATAAAATTCAATGCTCTCTTGGCCATTTAAAATTTTCACCAATTTTCTCAAAATGAAGAAAATATTAATATACTTCTTTTGCTTTAAAAGGGAGTACTAACCAAATGTTGCTGATAACATCAAAGCTTGAACTTGCGTGTCAAGGGTGTGTGTGCACCGCATGCCAGTTCTCTCGCTCCTTCTGCATTTGCCCCCCGTGCAGTTGTATTTCTCTTTCTTCTCTCTGCATTTACAAACATTTTTCCTTCTGAAAACCGAAGCTTTCTTAACTCTGATTCCATCTGGTTATTTATCTGTAATTCTTTTAATTTCCCATAGGAACTACATACAGACTTACTAATCACATCCAAATATTTTTATAAAAAAAAAAAATTCTATTCTTTTCAACCAAATACTGCACCAAAATATTTTTTTGTTTCTGACTTCGTTAAAGGAGCCTTCAGAAAGATCATAATTCCTAGCAAGCCCAAGCAACTCGTCCTTTTTCAAAGACTCTAACCTTTCCGGGATAGGATTTAAAACAAAGTTCTTTAGATGACATTGTAAAAGCTTGTCAGTTCAACTTAAGATTTTTTAAATGCGTGAAATTAAATTCCTTACCAGGGACAAAGAAAATCTTGAAACAAAGTAGATTTAAATTTCAAACCCAATTTGACTTTCGCCGAGATATTTTAAAGAAATTAGTATCCCGGACGAGTGAACCAATTTACTGTCACTACTCTATGGTCTTAGACTAAGTAACAAAAAAAGAAAAAAACAATAAGGTTAGTAATATTCAACCAATAACTTATTTCCTTCGAATATAAAGTGAAAATTTAAAAAGTACTTACAGGATTGTCTTAAATCCCATATAATCCTGAACGTTCAATCACAAGTCCAAAAGTATAAAGTCTTCCGAATGAATTCCAGTATTGAATTTGCCAATGTACTAATAGCCATGAATTAGTTGATGTGCCAGCAGTCTTGTCGTATCACAATGATGTAATCCAGAATGTCCTAGAAAGAATTCACAATAATCCCAAATCAGTGATTCCATCCTAAAGTCAATAAACGCTTTGTAATTCAAATAAATGCTTTAAGTAAATAAATCATCTCAAATTTTAACTGAACGCAAATGAAAGAAATATTCCATTAGACATATGTTAAAATAGGAATAAATTATTCTGATGTAAACAACTTTGTATACATTCCACTTGACCTATGTCGCAATAACCTTTCGTGGAAAAACATTCATCATCATAGTGGTAAATTACAAAGAAATGTGAACAAAATTCGTTTCTAGTCTCTTTCAAAATCAAAATCAAGGCTGTCTCTAGAACTCAAAACCAAGTAAACATGTTGTTTTTTTTAAAAATGGCATCAGTCAGGGTAGCCCCAAATTCCTACCCTCAGTTATGGTCTAAGGTCAATCACACAATACCAATGAAATATATATAAAGATACATGAAGAGAGATAGGGATAGGTATAGTTAATACAGTAGAGCGGGACCTCAATAGATTCCATGTTATTACCCAAGAACTAAATCCTTGGAGTTTAGGATAGACCTAGTGATCAATGTCTACTGTATGTCTATTTTTGTATTTCATGTCTGAAAACTCGTGTTCATGATTATCAATTCCATATATAGAATTTCATTGCAACATACTGCGGCAGCAATTGTTTGACCTTTCCCATGGGTACAGGCGGGATAATGGGGGTGGGAAAGAAGTTGCGGGGGGGTGGGGGTGGGGGGAAATTGGGCTTTAAACAAAAAGTTGTCTCGCCACTATACATCCAATCAATTCTTTCTTGGGAGTTCAAATAGGCTGTGCAATAAAGAAAACATTTTAGTTTTCTTGTATTCGTCTCATTGCTTTAACTGGCACGCACCATTTGTTTGTGTTTTGCTTTGGAGATGAAGTATTAAGCATCTTCTCCTTATATGTCAATGCATTAAAACACGGGTTTTCATTTTGTACACTTCTCTAACAAAATATAATTTCACATGATACTCATCAGAAAATTTTAAGAAACGAATTAAAAACCATATAATTCTTCGTCAAAGGTTGTTAATTAAGATGTGGTTCTTCTTTGGATGACTCAGTCGGAAAATACTTTTCGATACTGACTTTGTAAAATTTGTTTTTATAACCCAGATAAGATACGGTCAGTTTATGAAACGACTAAATAACTGTCAGAATATTGAATCTTTTTAACAAGATGACTTTAGCATGTTAGGTTGACTTTATTAGAAACTTTAGTGACGTTCTATTCGTAGTTGATTTGCGTGCACAATACTATACAGAATTGAGCATTCTTGGAAAAGAAGATTGAAAAGTTGTTTTTACCAAAATAAATAGTGTCTCCGTTAGTTTATACGGTCGTCTGGGAATATAAGTAATCAGCTCTAAGTCGGCTGTGCCAATATGATCAAACACGTGTTCTTATTGAACACATATCGACAATTACATACGCCCACGTGTCTTTGCCACTATTTCTTTTATATGAGACTTCTTCTCTTCTTTTTCTTTTTTTTTTGCTTTCTTTCAAGGAAATTATGGGTTTGCGTGAGTTGCAACAACAGTTGCCTAATAAAACAAGCTGTGTTTTCCATTAGAAACATTGATTTTTCTGGTTATATTGCTTTTCTCTGCTATGTTTTCAGACAGATTTCCTGCTCGGCATTAGCTGTTGAAATTATCAGTAACAACATGAAATATTTCTATCGGAAATAAATTAATCCTATAACAATGTAAAAGCCTGGGTAAACGGCTTGTTCGGCTAGCATGATGAACATACCTTCAACGAATATTCGGTTCTCTTGTATCAAACAACATGACCTTGAGCATCCATTATTCGAAATGGTGTATTTTTTGCAATGCTTTGATACCCCTTATGTAAAACAATATACTCTATATAGTCCCTTTAAAGTCGAATCCAATTACGAACAACATAGACCCTGATCTGTTGTCGTATAATGAACCGGTAGATCAAAGTCGATGTGATTTGTTCTACTGTATAATCTTGAACGAGCACATATAATATCTGTTTCTAAACACGTGCCCATATTCCGATGCACTGAAGGAAATATGACAAAATCAGTTCGCCTAGTAATATTTACATAAACTCTGTGTGTGTCTGTCTGTCCGTCTGTGTGATTTGGATTTTTAACTTAGCTTTACGATGTCTGCAGTGTGACAGTTTATAGTGATGTCTAGCACTGGGACATCATGCCGCAGACATGTAGCATCATGTGCCACTCAGTCTCATTATACTGATACCAAGCTGACCATTCCTAACACCAGCCTCTTAATGCTGAGCGCCAAGCTTGGCAGCTGTTAGTACCATTTTAATAAATCTTTGGTATGACTCGACCGGGTTCCAACTCTTTATATGAACTAATCACTGTATATTATATATATATATATATATATATATATATATATATATATATATATATATATATATATATATATATATACATACATACATACATACATACATACATACATACATACATACATATATTAAAAATAACATGGCGTTTAAAGTGTTGCTATAAAGCAAACTGATATACCAACAACAAATTGTGATCAGCCCATCGCGCAATAATACGCATGTATAAACATTCTAGCGACCGTCTGCATTTGATTCTAGATCAATGATGAATTTCCACATAAAATCATTAGTGACATATGAAAATAACGATAAAACGTATTAATAATCCTCGTTTTCTAAATGAATTTAATATGGTACACATTTTCATCACAATTCTTTCTGATTTCTGTTCCCCCCTCCCCTCTCTTGCATAACGGACAAACTACGCAGAAATGTGGAGTGGGAGAGAAAAGAAATTTGAGCTGGATTAAAACCTTGAAATAGAAATTACACCAAGTAACCTACAAGAATATGGTTCGTCGTAACGATACGTGTGCACTTTCCTTGGGATTTATTTACAGTGTTTATCAATGATATAATGTTGCAACCATGTCGACATTATACAGTAAATCCCTCGGTTACGTGGTACACATACTGTGATGTATTTAATGTTTTGTTTTGTTGTTGTTTCTTAAACATACTATAATGTTCTAAAAATCGATTATTATAATTATGAAAATGTCCAAAGCGCTCTCTCTCTCTCTCTCTCTCTCTCTCTCTCTCGATCTCGATCTCGATCTCGATCTCGACCATCGTAGCAAGATACAGGCTAAAATCTATGAAATGACGAATGTAGAGGAATTTCGTTTGTGCGATCCCACGATATCTCTGGACTTATGAATGATGGTAAAAGTTAAGTCAAACCGACCAAAGCATGAGAGAGAGAGAGAGAGAGAGAGAGAGAGAGAGAGAGAGAGAGAGAGAGAGAGAGAGAGAGAGAGAGTTTATGGTCGGTATTACTGTCACCAAAGCAGAATAATGACTTGACTTAGATCAACTGTAAATATATTAAAATATTTTAATTACCTCTTGTTGGTTGGTCATTTCGCTTAGTTTCTATTCCACATTAATTTCCATGAGCCGGCAGGTGAATGGCTTAGCGTTCATGTGAATGGCGTAGCTAACCAAGTGTTTGTAGTGCTCTACTTTTATTATTAAAACCATCTTTCATGTTTAAATCATAAACGTGTATTATATTGATTTAATCAATGTGAAAAAAAAAAAATAGAAACTAAAAAAAGTAAACAATCAACTTATCAATATTGAAAGGTGATTGTAAATAGCCACAAAAGGCATAGAACTACATTTTGTAGCGGACACACTCGGGGATGTGAGGAGTTCATTCACTCAATCAACACACAGCTGCCTGTAGTAAATCTTAACTCCGTTCAAAGGGCAAATATATCTATTTGTATGTGATATAAATAAAATATATGTACA
>JAECUM010018522.1:0-97077 GCA_016617855.1 Megalonaias nervosa | reverse complement strand
ATATATATATATATATATATATATATATATCTATATATAAAATGCGTGTCGGAGTCTTATTTGAATTATGTCCTCTGTTTCCCAGTATTCATATTTGCATTTAAGATTGGATTTAAGCAATACTTTATTTTCTAGTAGAAAATTTTCTTAGTTATTTTGGCCATATGACTCTAAAAGAGAATAATAGAAACTGCATTGTAACAAAATTAAACTGAGTAACTAGATTACATTATTGTAATTGCAAGTTGGTAAAAATGCTTAATCAACTACCCTTAATCAATTTTTTATTTATTTTTGTATTTTTTTTTTTTTTATATACTTTTTAAAAGTTCACAATGGTACTTTCAACCCCTGTACCATGTACATAAGGGCAAATGCACGCGTGTCCTCATTTCTTTGTTGCAGATAAAACATTACCGTAACTGTTCATACATAACACACTAAAATGCATAAAATTACAGACATGGCTCTTTTATAGTCAGTATATGAACTAAACCCTTCTTTCCAACCAAATCAACACAGACGTGAGTGCATCTAGTTTTAGAAGGAGGGGTTTTCGTAACGTAATCACTCACTTTATATAGTTTCTTTACAACAGTCCATGATAGGATTGCAAATGTATGGTTTATTTATTTGTCTACGTACACCACTCCCTCGATAACTCGCGCCCTGATAACTCACGAACCCGCTTATAAGGCGGGGTCAGGCGTGGATCCCAATTTTTAAACCAGAAAATACCAAGAAATTGATCCCTATTGGTTGAACTTGAAGAAAATCGCGATTGAAATTGGTAAAGGAAACTTGATATACCGCTCGTTTTATCGTCGAAAATGGTAGATAGGACCTGGAAATTTAATCAACATTATGAAATAATGACTTTTAACAAGAAGACATGTAATTTGTTACATTTTCTTTTCAAACGACATTCTTAGTAAACCGCAATTAACAATATTCAAGGACATTTCGATCAATGAAAATGTCACTTACGCCAAGTGGAGGCAGTAGTTTAATAAATAAATACCAATGAAATAAAAATTTTTATCAATTGAAATTTGTGTTCTAGTTCTATCTTTTAGTTCCTTAAATGTAAAATGTGTCAATCTACTGTAACAGCTATGTCCGCGAGCGTTTCGCTGAGAACCTAATTAAGTGCCCACTGTGTTTTGATATCGAACTAGCGGAAGCATCTGTTGTATTGTTGCAAAAAATAAAAAGAGGGCCTCCTTTTCTATTACCACTGTAATTACATCTTCTGAATCAAATAAAGCAGGTGGAATTGAAAAAAAAAATCAAAAGGCATACAAATCCTACATGCTTAAGAACCAGCGGCACCGGTTGTATGTCGGGTAACTCATTTCAGTTGATCAATCGAACACTGTGATACATTTTATTGTGTACATATCTAATTAAACTACCTTAAAACCTACTCAATCATAAATGTGATTAAAGATAGCAAGGCAGCCAAGTGAAATGAGTACTTCGTAAAATAATGAGCTTTGTTTCACAGATATGGACCGTTGTGGGAAAAACAAGTTTCAGAGAATTCTTGAATTCACACATAGAGATATCCTCAAGCATGATAAGAAGTTTCACTATTACTTTTGCAATGAAATCACAGCGTGAATATTTTACCAATTGAAAAATACAAAAATTGAGTTTCGACATAGACGATTGTCTGACGAAATAAATGTTACGTGTTTTGATAAAAGGAATCTTGTTTGCTAGTGTATCAACAGTTAGTCTGGTTCCCTGCTCCGTACACTCCTAGTTTCATAAAATACTATATACAACACTCCAGGAACCAGACTAATCAACAAAACAAAAAGCTGTGACGTAATACATGAATGTTCTCGCATACCGTGTTTGGTTGTTGAAACCAGTTGCAATCATGTTATTGATCTTTCAGATGTTGGACATTTTGAAAATAAATGTGATATATAGATAATAACGAACAACTTCATCAGAAAAAACACTTTATTGATGATTTTTCTCGACTGGATTATAAAACGAGGATTCAGCCATTAAACAGCCCAGTTCCCCCTCCCCTCAACCCCAACCACGCGGTTTTCTGGATGTCTAGTGGGTTTTTTGGAGGTCCCTCGGTAACTCGCACCCTCGCTTATAGTGCGGTCTGTGTTTTTGGACCCCGATGTGCACGAGTTATCGAGGGAGAGGTGTACTTGTATTAATTTTAGGCATTGATTAAATATCTGCTTCACAGCTTTTTTTATGTATTTTCACAAATACGAGTCAAGTCAGAAAACAACTTTGACCTTACAACGCTTCTTGCGAATTCCACAACATAGCATTGTCTCATACATTTCTGACCTATATAATTGCATTTTAAAGTGAAATTTAAATAACGTAATACCTAGGCTTTACCTTCTTTGAATTGTATATTTTTCTGTACATATTTGCTCGATGATTTACAAAAACAGACAATCTAGGCCTAATAAACTGGTACTTCTCAGAATGGCGATGTCTGCCATTTTTTTCCTCATTACAGTACACTTACAGTTTCAAACTAATTTTATGACAAAATAGTGTACAAGAGGCTTTTAAAATATCCAGATCACTGATTTTATTCTTAAAACACAATTGCTATTTACATACTGTTGTTCAAGTTTCGAAACACAAGTTTGTATGTTTTATCATCAAAGGATAACATGCGTAAATCGGGTAGTGATAGGTGCCTAGTTGCCAACTCTGGAAATAGTTAATGGTCAGTCAGCTATCAAAACACATGCCTGTGAATGTGTAAGAGTTTGTTTGTCAGCGTAATTGATATCAAAACTAGGCCTAGTTACTGATGGTTTGAAGAATACCTTTCGCTACAACACAATACTAAAATAAACCTGCCTAAGGTGAGTGGGCCTCTCAAAAGGTATGATTAGTTAATGTACTTCTAAAAAAATCACAGGGCAAAGTCGTTTTTGCTTTTCTAACAGAAGAAGGCGAAGTTTACATTTTTTAGGCAACTTAGTCACCCACTTCATCTTGTAGCGTGACCCCTGTGTCAGAAAAGTTATTAATTTGAAAACCTGGTCTTCCAGACTACGTATAATTTGTATTAGTGAAGTTTTAATATACATTGTAACCTGCCTTAGCAGACACTGCCATATAGCAGAGATCTGTTCATAATGGACACTTTAGGTAATCCCCAATGAAAATCCTTCTATAAATCTCCATTATTTAGAAGACACCAATCTCATGTGGACAACTGACAGAGTTTTGGGCACAACAGGTTGTATGTAATGCAAATAGATTTTTCTTCCTTGCATCTTGACCATCAGATTCATGAAACCCAGCAAGTTTTGACAGTTAACTACTCAGTAGATAATGACCATTGTCCACTAGGGCTCATTACATCAAAGATGCACTAAGCATTGATTTCATCAATGATACAATCTTGTTTTAATCAGATCAAAAAGAGTTCAGTTACTTTAATGGACACTCAACTAATAACCATCATGGCAGCTCTATCTTGTGAATTGATTGGTTTACAGGTAAGTATTATCTGGTTCAAATTTAGTATGATGTTAATTGTGTTCTCAATATAAACCCTTACATATCAATTTATGCAATATTATACTGATTTTAGTGACAAAAATTCCAGTTCAGATCAGTTAGTATTACAAGGCCCATGTCTTTTGGTAGAGCAACCATTTCTTTGTAAAGGAAATGGCAGATTACGATTAAGAGCAGATAATATGTAAGATGGCACTGTTACATTATTTTGCCAAAAATGGCTGTTGATGACACTACTAAGTTTTGGAATCAAAAAATGTTGTGGCAACCTTGGACCTATAAAAGAAAGTAACTTTGTTTACATTTTTGGTAATTTTTACTTGTTGTGCTACTTAAACAACAAATTTATTTGGTATTTTAAGTGTCTAAGAAAATGGCAGTCAGAAACACTTGTCAAGCTTGAAATAACCTTAGTAAATTGCACGTAAAAGCACATGACTTGTACAGGTGTCTTCACACCATAGTGTTCATCCATTTAAATCACAGTTGTCACTGATGATCAAATTTAACTTTATAACTCTGCTTAGGGAATTCATTCTAAATTAAATGTTAATCTTTTGTCATTTTCTGGTGAAGTTTTAAAAGTATAAAACTTAAGTTGCATGTTCAAGTGGCAGTTATAGGAACTATTTACACCTATCTGTATATACAGTGATGTAATCTAGTACTCCATTACTTTAGGTATTCATTGCCAATAGACTGAAGTACTAGTTACTGAATTGGCACACAGCCAAGTCCAAATATGGAAATACAGAAACTGTACATGTCATGATGTGGGTGCATATATATATATATATATATATATATATATATATATATAGTTGTAATGAAGCTTTAAAGTGTTGGTATAAAACAATTTGATATACCAATACTATTGGTATATCAAATTGTGATCTGCCCATGGTGCAATAATACTATATATAAACATTTTTGGAACTGTGTGCTGTCAATTTTATTCCTATAGATCAGTGATGAATTTCCACTCATTAATCATTAGTGACATATGAAAATAACATTAAAAAGTAATAATAATACCTATTTTCTTAATGAATTTAACATGGTGCACAATTTCATCGCAGTACTTTTTTTCTGTTTCCCCTTCCCCTCTCATGCATAAGGGATAAAAATATGCAGAAATTGGGGGTGAAAAAGAATTTGGGCTGGATGAAAACCTTGAAATTGAACTTGCACCAAGTAACCTACAAGAAATACGGTTTGTCATAACGGTATGTGTACACTTCTCTTGGGTTCTATCAACAATGTTCATATAATCAATGATACAAAGTTGTAATAGCCTGTTTTGGTTTTGGGGCACATGAAATGTGATGTATTTAATGCTTTGTTGTTGTTGTTGTTTCTTAAATATAAGGATCTAAAAATTGATTATTATTAATTAAATATGAAAATGTCCAAATCTCTCTCTGTCTCTCTCTCTCTGTTGACCATCGTAGCAAGATGGAGGAAAATCCATGAAAAGACGAGCATAGATAATTTTCACTTGTGTCATACCATGATGTCTCTGGATCTGTGAAGAATGATGGTAAATGTTAAGTCAAACCGACCAGAGGGAGACAGAGAGAGGGAGAGAATTTTAAGGTTGATAGTAATGTTAATTAAAGCAGAATAATGACTTAGGTCAACTGTAAATATACTAAGATATTTTAATTACCTCTTGTTGGTTCATCATTTCGCTTAGTTTCTGTTCCACACTAAATTCCATGTGTGTGTACATGATTGGCTAGCATTTCAGTGTTCAAGAATGTAACAATGTGTTTGTAGTGCTCTACTTTCTTCATTAACTCTTTACAGTGCATCCGTCCGGGGGTTTAACTTCCTGATTTGCACAGGATTTATCCATTAATTCAATAATTTAGCATCCCTTTTGAGTTTACTAGTTGTACAATATTAATTTTCATTATAGTGGTAAATTTATTGTGGACACTGGATGAGTATGCAGGGGAAGATATGATTGGTTGCCATGGCAACCAGATCCAGCTTAGAATGTGTAAAAGTCATGACAAAATTACATATTTTTAGTATTTGTTGATATTAAGGTCTCTACTTTATTGCCAAATCAGTGAGGCTTTGAATTTTTTCCATTTACGATTGTGATCAGTGAGATTGTCTAAAATTATTTGGCTTGTATTATCCAAGTTCCACCAAAAATATAGGCACACCATTTGTTTTGTTTTCACTCAAGTGTTAAGATTGAACAGTTAAAATCAACAAAGTTTAGGCATTCTGTGCTTATATTCTTCTAGGATGTACTAACATTGGTCTTCAACATTTAAATATAAAAAAGTATTTTGGTCAAGCAATTAATTTGTTGAATTTATACCAAATAGCTTGGTTACTATGGCAACAAAAATAAATGCACTGATAATATTATGATCCTAGAGATGATTTTATACCAAATCTCCCTAATAGCAATGCCTGTGTTCAATTTAAGAAAGAACTTGAAAGAAAACTTATGAATGACAAACAGTTCATAAAAAGCTTGAAGGTAAAAGTTCTATGATCATTTTTACATATATATTATGTACTTTTGTACTGCATTATATTGATCCAGACACAAGGAATATACCACGATGACCAATGATGATGAAACATCCTCTTGTATACTAAGACTTAAGAATTTTATCAAGAAAAACTAAGAAGGTCATCTTTTAAATGTTACAAGATAAGATAGAATTACTGTATATAATCATGGATTTATGTTGCATCATGGAAGCAAATAGAATTTTTGATGAATGCCATAAGTTTACTTACAAATAAACAAACTTAAATTTTTTTAAAACAGTCCTCAAAATTGAAGTGTGTTCCTCCTTTAAATATATTGTTTATTCATAAAACTCTACATAATATTTTTTTAACCCAACACACTTTAAGCATGCCATTCCATTACATGTTTTTTTATGCAATATTTGACAAGCTGCTGTCTTGTAACAAAATTTGGTATGTATAAACCATGTAAATGCGAATGTAATCAATATGTCAGAAAGCAGTTCAGCCCAAATTTTAAAATCATATCATCAGTACTAGTAATTAACAGGGCATAGAGGTGTATAAACTGGCAGAATTAAATTAATATGAATTAAAGATCAAAATAAAAAGTATGTTTTGGGTATAAACTAACTTGGCAAAAGTGCAGTACTTTTTGGAAATGAGAATTAACTTTGAATTAGGTATTAATAATATTCTACAAGGTGCGAAGAATAAATTAGGAAACCTAATTTGTAGTTTGTTTGGAAGCACATTGTTTTTATATTTGTGTTCTGGAGAACATAGTCAGAAAATAAGTGTGTACTCTTTTGACTTTGGGATAAAAAGAAGCCCCCAAAACAGATGGTTGTCGAAAGAAAAAAAATAAACTTGACTTGCATCAGTTGCTAAAATAAATATTTGCATTTCAAGAGCAGATATGATACCATCTTTCATGTATAAATCATAAGTGTGTGTCGTATTGATTTAATCAATGTGAATAAAAATAGAAACTCAAAAAAGAGAACAATCAACTTATTAATATGCAGAAGTGATTGTGAATAGCCATAAAAGGCATAGAACTACATTTTGTAGCAGACACACTTGGCAGGGATATGAGTTCATTCACTTGGTAAATACACAGTTGCCCATAGTCGGTCTTAACTCCATTCACAAGGCAAATATGTGTATTTGTATGTGATATAAATAAAATATAGGTATAGTATGTATGCCGTATTAATGATATACCACTCATATAAATTTTTCATTAAAAGGAAACTTGGCAAGCCATGTATCCTTTTAATGAAAAATTTATACATCTCGTGGTATATCATTTATACAGCATACATACTATATATATATATATATATATATATATATATATATATATATATATATATATATATCACTTCTACTTTGACACTGACAGGACATTTCAGATGGCAGCTTTGATGTCCACTGAAGCATTTCAGGTACTTTGTTCCCTTCTTGACATCCATATTGATTTGGTAGTGGGTTGGTAAATGTGGATGCCCTTTTTATTTCAGAAAATAACTTATTTTTAATCCTAAAACTGAAGATTTTTAAAGCAACAAATTTTTATTAGTCTCCAAAAGAAAGCTACATTTTTTTATCATGAACTGCAAGTTGATGAAAGAAATTGATGATATAGTCAGGTTTTTAACAAGATTAACAATGATGGCATAAAACATAGGCTGATAGAAGTAAAAAGTTACACTTGCTATCTAATGTTTCAAAAGCTGCTGTGCCTAAAGCTGTTGGAAGAAACTTTGACAGCCATCACGGTTAAATAAATTTACACGGAAATGTGGTTCACAGAATTGTTAATACAGTGTGTGTAGCTTCTTATAACTCATGCCATAATTTCTCGAAGAGATCAAATTAGGAAAATTACATTTTTGACAATTTTTTTGGGGCATAAATTGTCAAACAGTTGTTAGAAGGGGAAAAGAGTTGTGTATATATGGATTTGAGGACATGAACATTAATTTAGCACTCTTCAAACTGGTTTTTATTAGTGGTACATTACTCTGTTAGCAGAGCTTGAAAACCAGCAAAACCGGAATTTATGTCCAGAATTATAAAGGCCATCTTATGGTGGATAATTTCAACAATGAAATTATTGTCTATTACTTTCAGCTTGACATAATAAAAAGCAGCATTTTCCCTGTAAATTGATTATACTTATATATGTAAGATTAAAAAGATAGGTATAAAGATTGTGAGTTATATTTATTATACTAGTTTAAATTATATTTAACTATTAAAGCCCAAAAAATTTTGTGTGAGGAAATTTCTCCCTGAATTTGTGTGTGTGTGTATGTGTGATTTGGATTTATAATGTAGCTTTAACAATTTTTCTGTCATATTGCTACGATGTCTGTTTTGTGGCAGTTTATAGTGATGTCTAGCACTGGGGCATCATGCCACAGACATGTAGCATGATGTCTCACCCAGTCGCATTATCCTGACACCAGGTCAACCAGTCATAACACTAACCTCTTAATGTGGAGTGCCTAGCAAGGCAACTGTTAGTACCATTTTTTGTAAGTCTTTGGTATGACTTGATCGGGGTTCGAACCCACGACCTCTTGCATTCAAGGCATATGCCTTAACCACTAGGCCATCAGAGCAACCTGTCACTGAATTTGTACCATATTATGGTCTCACAGGGTAAGATTCCTTTTTTTCTTTTTTTTTTGCAGGAGTATCTATTTATGGTTATATAGAAGGGTTATCTTCCTTAAGAATTTAACTTTTTTTTTTCTTTATATTCTTTAAACTTAACTTTTAATTGATATAATATAACCAGGATTGTGATGATGTGCTTTGTTAAACAATACATGCATATATTTCTCACAGAATAATAACCTTCTGATGCTAATATTTTTGTACAGATTATAGAGTTTTATAAACTAATGACCACTCTTTGCAGGTTGTTTTAATAATACTGTGGATTCATTATTTTTTCAGTGTACCAGTTTCGTGAATTTTGTGATTGCTGCAAATCGAAAATTTATATACTCCGTCAATATTGATCCTTGTGTAGCAGGAACGACTCTTCCAATTCACACATTTAAGCAATGACAAAAGTATCATCTTTGGAAAGCATGAATCCCTCAGCAAAAATAAATAAGTTGCATGTTTGAGTAAATGTAGCTGGAATGGAATTAGGTTTATATCATACATTCCACTTCATCCACAACTTTTAAGCATGGGGTAAAAGTGAACACAAAGGATAATTTGTTTGCATTTTGCATCAGTGTCCATAGGATATATACACTATAGTGAGACCACCTTATAACAAAATACTAGAGTTATATAATTTTGCTACAACATAATAAAATGGGATCCACAAGTGGAAGTCGTTTATACTGATTGGCATTAAAGTGAGGGAGTGCTGTATATGGTTTGCTATTAAAATGGTTCTATTGTTGCATATGTCACATAGGATTCATCTGAGTATGTCTCTGATGCATTATAGTGAGAGGCAGTAAAACTGCTGTGCATTGTAACAGCTCAATATTACTCATTTCTTGTAAAAGAAAAATTTATTAGCTAATGTAGGACATAAATGATTAGGTCAGAAAAAATTCATATCATAAAGACAACAAGGATTATCTGAATCATCTCTGGAATGTGCATTAAAACAAATATTCCCCCAAACAATTTTAATTTTACTGTGTTCTTCAAATTTTTCTCTTTTTACTTTAGAACTTTTCAATGATGATGAAACAGCAAAGAAAATCTTGGCAGAGGTAAATCCAAGAAAGCAAAAGAAACTTGGCAGGCAGGTAAGGAATTTCAGAGATGAGCTGTGGAAGAGAAATTGCATCAAGATCGTAAAGGAAGGAAACAAAAACAAGGTAACTAATAGCAGTATGCAAGTCCCATGGTAAAAAGCCCCATAAAATAACGGAGGTACAGTCATGAATTCTATTTTAAAGGCCTCCATAATATTCAGTTTTATATCTGGTGTTTCAGTTTTCAGCTGATCAGAACCATACCACAATAATGTGGTTTCACATTTAACTGATCAGAACCATGCCATAACTATGTGGGTTCACATGTTTAACTGATCAGAACTATGCCATAATGTCTTTCACATGATTGACTGATCACATCCATACAACCAGGATATAATTATGTGGTTCACATGTTTAACTGGTCAGAACTGTGCAATAATAATGCTGTTTCCTGATTAACTGAAGTGAACAATGCCATAAGATCATGACTTTACATGAATCCCACTCCCAGGATGAAAATTTAATGTCACATTATGCAATCTAGCAGGGTACCACAATCCAGCCAATTAATGTTTGCCTGTGCCCTTACTAAAAGGACTTAAATTTGAATAATTATAGTCTGTGCAGTCTCTATTTTGCACCACTAATCTCTGTTTTGAAGATCACAGGTATTAAAATCAGAATAGTACTACATTACAAAGTCAGTCTCAGTGCTACATATATCTCTGGTTAGACATAATATAATTTTGCAGGCATTCGCTATCCATGTTGAGAACACCTGCTAGATGGTCGAGGGTTAGGAATGTATGTACATGTATTTTCATGTCTATATAAATAAGAATTTATATTAAAACCTTTCTTTATTGTTAAGCATCGTTAACTTCATCATCCTGTAGTTTTAAGTATTTATTTGAACTAATTGCATCAAAGCTTTTGTGATAATCTCACTAAATGATTTATCTCATTAATAATGATAATAATAATTCTTTATTTTGAGAGCATAACTCAATCTGTACATAACTAAACTCCCTCAAGGTCCTGTATTACTAAAAACAAATCTTCAGGCAATCTACAGCATAAATATAATAACACATCAAATGCAACATAGGAATAGCAATAACAGCTGTAGCAGTATGGTACAGGTGGATATTCAAATTATGAGACATTAAATCATGGCGATGTAAGCTAACATCAGATAAGGAAATGGCATTAAGTATTCCTCATGTTGTAATGGCATGCGGTCATGTCACTTAGTGTGAATAAATTGAGTTCACTCTCGTCACAAAAAATTCAGGATGTTTCTTTTTGAAACTGTCTGTTGAGCTTACCATTCTGACATGGTTAGCATGCTGGAATTGCAAACTAGAATGACATGGGTTCAAATCCTACCACTGGGTCAGTCCAGATCAGATAACATTTTGTGCCCCTGCTGTGTAAGGCCCTCTTATTCCAGTTGTCTTAGCACAGTATAAGCTTCATATGTTGCAACAGAAAACGAAACCAAACCAAACCAAACCAATGTTCACAAATATATCTTTCTTCACCATTATGAATTCTGTGATGAGACTTTTCTTTGTGAAATACTAAACAACAGCAACTAGTCTACACTTGTATATGTTTTTCTTCCATTCACCTAACATATAAGGACAATTTATTTTACAAAAGAAACCAAGACATATGGTGCAAATGAAGTTTCTTCTTTTAACATGTTCATGGTTGTGTCATGTGGTTTGATTTAAGTACTTAAAAAATGCACACCTACAATAGTCAAACCTGCATTGTGTGTTTCATCCTGTCTTTTCTGCATATGTTAATATTACATGTCATTTGGCCATCACTGTAGACA
The DNA here is from genome assembly GCA_016617855.1 of Megalonaias nervosa. Classification (NCBI taxonomy): domain Eukaryota; kingdom Metazoa; phylum Mollusca; class Bivalvia; order Unionida; family Unionidae; genus Megalonaias; species Megalonaias nervosa. The sequence goes on along the minus strand of JAECUM010018522.1, from coordinate 85,455 downwards.
AGAGAGGGAAAGAGACAGTGATTGAGAACACTATTATTTTCATGAATCAAGGTTAATTCTTCAAGAATGTGGAAAAAATCTCATTATTGTTTTTATATCATTTTACAAGAAATTCAAATACGGTAATTGTAAATATAGAAATTTGAAGGCTTAATCAAGGAGAGATAACATTGTTGTGTTGATTTTGGGATCACTTTTTCATGAAAACTGCAAAAGTTATTGAAAGAATGAGCATGAGACTGACCTTGGGATCAAACTGCCAGTGTAGGTATTGACATTGGTTACCAACTTCCTCAGTGAATCAAATTGTGTTGAGGTCTCAGATTAAATAAAAACTTGAAACAAGTTTTTTGCACAGACAATTATGCATTAATGTCAGTAAAAACAGATTCATGCTTTAATATCTGAGAAAGTTCGAAATCTAGATATAAGCATAAAAACTGATAAAGGCAAAATGGGTATTTTTGAAAGGGTACCACATAGCAATGGGCAACATATTTCATTTTTGTTCACTTCTGGTTCAGAAGTGAATGTTAAACATCCATTGCCCATCTCTTATTTGGTGGGATAAATTTGTTATCTAGTTTGCTAATGTCCATACATGGGAATATCTGGGGTCATATAGGATGATGTGTATTCATTTTGGCTGTTGCCTTGCCAGGCGTTCCCATATCAGGTCATTAGCAAATCATGTAGCTACTGTATACATTAGCTGCCATTATCACAGGTTATTATCTGCCATTGGACAAAGGTCAATACTGTTGATTGGAATGTAAAAGTATGGTGTTTCATTTAGATTATGAAACTTTTTGCCATTCATCATAAATATGAAAAACATTTTAGAAACAGTGATTTGGCCATCACTTGTGCTTGAAACTCTGAATATGATGTAGATTCCCACTCCTGTTAAATCTTATGAAATATTTTCTCGGACCTCAGAAACTGGGTCTAGGAAGTATCCCAGATATAATAACCTTTTTACTACTGTGTGAATATTATAATTTGCACTGTTCCTGATGGTGTGAAGACATTCAGACTAGTTCAGTACAGTGGTTATCAAATGTTAAAAATAAATTACTGTTCTCGTTATTTCAGTTTTTGCAGAATAAGGACTTACTTGAACTTTTGTTTAGTACCTACCCCAAGACCCTTGTTGAAGCTAGTCCCTATGACAGATTTTGGGGGATCGGAATGGCTGCCAGTGACTCAAGGGCACAGACAAAAGGTACTTGGGATGGATACAACTTCTTGGGATATGCACTTACAGATGTTCGAAATGAGCTCATGCAAAAAAATGATGCCCCAACATGTCCTGATGAAAATACATTAATGATGATGAACTTTGGTAAGGAGGTAGAGTCTACATACCTGTAGAATACATATCTGTTCAGAAAATTGGAGGAAGCCGATGAGAAAGTACTGGGAATCTAATTATTTCAAGCTCATGTTTGTGGGATGTCAGACATAGCAGTCACTTTTTTACCATCTGCATTGGTGGCAAGAGGAGTTTGTTATGGTTTTGGTTAATGTTACACATTGATCATGAGCTCAAAATGTAGGCCCTGGTCATCATGTCTTGTTTTCTTACATTCATTTAATAAATCTTGTATTTTTAACAACTGATGACAATTTACTGTACATATATTAGAACATGAAAATGCAAGGAGAGAGCAATGTACTGTAATGGTTATCATCATTTTTATACAGCAAGTAACAAACTGTTGATAATTTAAATTTAGTACTGGGTGATTGCAAGCAATGTTATGATTAAAATTATATGTTCATCAGTGAGGAATCATTTCTCATGTTTCTGTTTGCATATGAAAAAGTATACAGGATTATTTCTTGACAGTATATTCCTATATTATTATTTAATCCTAATTGATGTTCTAGTTAAACAAGAATATATTGTAACTTGAGATTCATAAACTGTAGGTCAGTAAATATTGTTGGAAATGGACTGTACAACTACCCTCATTTCAAGAACATTTGCAGTTCGTCATTATCAGTTCATCATTGCATTCCCTTAACCCAAGAGGTCATTGGGGCACCACAGTTGACTTTGCAACCAATTCTCTCCATCTTTCCATGTTCTCTGCTGCCCTTTGTGAATCTCCAAATCCCATGCCTGTCCACTCCTTAATGTTGTCTTCCCACCTCTTTTTCTCTCTGCCTCTTCTTCTGCACCCTTAAACTGTGCCTTGCAAGACTGTTTTTGCCAGTCCAGCCTGATCTTGAGACATGACAATACCACTTCAGTTTGCATTTTGTTACAGTGGTCAAGAGGTCTTCATAGGTTCTGATGGCTCGTTGGATCCTGTTGTGGACTTCTTCGTTGGTTACATGGTCAGTATATGAGATGCCCAAGATCTTGCAGTAGCATCTCATTTTGAAGGATTGAATCCTTCTTTGTAGATCTGATGTGAGTGTCCATGTTTCACAAGCATACAGAAAGATAGATATGACAATCGAGCACAACAGCCTTTTTTTGGAACCAAAAGCAATGTTGTTATCTTTACATATTGGTCTCAACCTTGTTATTGCTGCTGTTGTCTGGGCAATCCTGCAAAGTAGTTCTGGTTTGGAGCCCTCATCTGTGATAATTGATCGCAAGTATTTAAAGCTTGTGACTCTTTCCAGCTTCTGTCCACTGACCTTTATTTCTGCACTGATACCATTGGTGCTGTTTGTCATCAGTTTGGTTTTTTGGCTCTAATCTCGATACCATATGCTGTGGAGGTTGTGTCAAGGCGCTCAACCAAGTCAGCCAGTTCTTTTTCATCTCATGCTAAACCATCAATATCATCTGCGAAGCAAAGGTTGGTGATTGTTCTTCCTCCGATGCTGACAGTGCCCTTGTGGTCATGCAAGGCATCCTCCATGATCCTTTCCAGGAAAATGTTGAAGAGTGTAGGTGACAGTATACATCTTTGTCTGACTGCAGCTGTTGTTCAAAATCGATCTCCTCTGCTGCCATTGATGAGGACAGCACTGATGGCTTTGTCATAAAGGTACTCAACAACCTGCACCAGGTTTGAGCTGATGTTGTACTTCCTCATAGTTGCCCATAAGGCTGCATGCCATACCCTATCAAAGGCCCTTTTGAAATCTATAAAGATGTGGTATAGATTCTGCTGATGCTGAAGGTATTTCTCACATAGGAGTCTGAGATTGAAGATTTGTTCTGTGGTGCTCCTTCCTGCTCAGAAACCTGCCTGCTCTTCAGCAATAATTTTCTCTGCTTGAGGCTTTAGTCTGTTGAGAATTATCTTCAGCATGACTTTGCTTGAGTGACTGATCAAACTGATGGTTCTGTAGTTTTGGCATAGCTGTAGGTTTCTTTTCTCGGGGAGCACGATGACCAAGGATTGAGTCCAAGTGGTGGGCCATTCTCCTGTCTGCCATATCTTGTTGCAGATTGTTATTAGGACTGTGACTGCCTCTTCTCCTCCTGCTTGAATGAGCTCTGCTGGTATGTTGTCAGTGCCAGCTGACTTTCCTTTCTTTAGTGACCTAACTGCAGTTTCTACTTCTTCATGAAGAATGGGGTTGTCATCAATTTCTTCTGCCATTTGTCTGTGGTTAGTTAATTATTTTGCAGTTCAGGAGAAGCATATGTTGTCTGAAACCTGATTGGTTGCACACACAGTGTACATGTTTATATTCCAAACTGGACATGTTCATGTTATTTATTTACATTATATTGCTGATGTGGACCTATTTCCATTCATATTATTCATAAACAAAAAGTTGAAGATGATGTTACCCTTAAATTTTTGTCATCAGTAGGGTATCTGTGGTTATTTAATACATTTTATTTATTGCTAAGCAGTCTCTCATGAATTTTTTCATTGTTAAACATTGTGAAGGAAATCACTCATTCATTTTGTTCCTGATTGTGTAACTCAGATATGTCACCATTTTTCTTTAGTATGAAGTCCAATGTCATGCAGATTGGTGCCTCAGCATCATAATAATGTTGTTGTGTTGCTTGTCTGATATCTTGGGTGTAATTCTTGTTTGTTTAAAAATATGTTATATTCTTTGTCTCTGTTGTTTTAAGTGTACTGTTATGCAGTGTAGTTAACTGTCACAAAATTATTAACAATCTTCCTCAGAAAAGTATGAGAAACACAGTATTTTAAAGTTATATTTCATATTTTCCTTGTTTGAATTGCATTTCCCCCTGAAATTCGGGAGTTCCATTGTATTATTAACTAAATGACTGCTTAAAAATGTGCAATGGTTTTACATTTGTTTGTTTATTCTCAAATATTTTGGGTGTTTTTAGTTGCATACGTATCAGATGGGTATAAATCAATGTTTGCATGTTATTATTTATCTTACATCAGCCAAATAAACTTTTTTGTAAATCAATATGTAATATGTGTCACAGTGAATGTTGAATATCTGTTCAAAACTGCTTCAACAAAAACTAACATTTGCTGCGGTCACAACAAATATCGTATACAGTTTTAGTTTAATATTTGAAAATAACATACATCAAATATAAATATTTATTCTCCTGCTGATGTACATAGAAGTCCGTGTGTCTGGCTGTCCTTCCTTCAGTCCACCTGCTGATGTACATAGTAGTCTGTGTGTCTAGCTGTCCATCCTTCAGTCCAGCACGCAATCAGTTTAGTGCTGATGTACATAGTAGTCTGTGTGTCTGGCTGTCCACCCTTCAGTCCAGCAGCTGATATACATAGTAGTCCATGTGTCTAGCTGTCCATCCTTCAGTCCAGCACACAATCAGTTTAATGCTGATGTACATAGTAGTCTGTGTGTCTAGCTGTCCATCCTTCAGTCCAGCTGCTGATGTACATAGTAGTCTGTGTGTCTAGCTGTCCATCCTTCAGTCCAGCACACAATCAGGTTAATGCTGATGTACATAGTAGTCCATATGTCTAGCTGTCCATCCTTCAGTCCAGCTGCTGATGTACATAGTAGTCTGTGTGTCTAGCTGTCCATCCTTCAGTCCAGCACACAATCAGTTTAATGCTGATGTACATAGTAGTCCGTATGTCTAGCTGTCCATCCTTCAGTCCACCTGCTGATGTACATAGTAGTCCATGCATCTAGCTGTCCATCCTTCAGTCCAGCTGCTGATGTACATAGTAGTCCATGTGTCTAGCTGTCCATCCTTCAGTCCACCTGCTGATGTACATAGTAGTCCATGTGTCTAGCTGTGCATCCTTCAGTCCAGCACACAATCAGTTTAGTGCTGATGTACATAGTAGTCCATGTGTCTAGCTGTCCATCCTTCAGTCCACCTGCTGATGTACATAGTAGTCCATGTGTCTAGCTGTGCATCCTTCAGTCCAGCACACAATCAGTTTAGTGCTGATGTACATAGTAGTCCATGTGTCTAGCTGTCCATCCTTCAGTCCACCTGCTGATGTACATAGTAGCCCGTGTGTCTAGCTGTCCACCCTTCAGTTCACCTTCTGATATACATAGTAGTCCGTGTGTCTAGCTGTCCATCCTTCAGTCCAGCTGCTGATGTACATAGTAGTCCGTGTGTCTAGCTGTCCATCCTTCAGTCCAGCTGCTGATGTACATAGTAGTCTGTGTATCTAGCTGTCCATCCTTCAGTCCACCTGCTGATGTACATAGTAGTCCGTGTGTCTAGCTGTCCATCCTTCAGTCCAGCACACAATCAGTTTAGAGCTGATGTACATAGTAGTCTGTGTGTCTAGCTGTCCATCCTTCAGTCCAGCTGCTGATGTACATAGTAGTCCGTGTGTCTAGCTGTCCATCATTCAGTCCACCTGCTGATGTACATAGTAGTCTGTGTGTCTAGCTGTCCATCCTTCAGTCCAGCTGCTGATGTACATAGTAGTCCGTGTGTCTAGCTGTCCATCCTTCAGTCCACCTGCTGATGCACATAGTAGTCTGTGTGTCTAGCTGTCCATCCTTCAGTCCAGCTGCTGATGTACATAGTAGTCCATGTGTCTAGCTGTCCATCCTTCAGTCCACCTGCTGATGCACATAGTAGTCCCTGTGTCTAGCTGTCCAGCCTTCAGTCCACCTGCTGATGTACATAGTAGTCCGTGTGTCTAGCTGTCCATCCTTCAGTCCACCTGCTGATGCACATAGTAGTCTGTGTGTCTAGCTGTCCATCCTTCAGTCCAGCTGCTGATGTACATAGTAGTCCATGTGTCTAGCTGTCCATCCTTCAGTCCACCTGCTGATGCACATAGTAGTCCCTGTGTCTAGCTGTCCAGCCTTCAGTCCACCTGCTGATGTACATAGTAGTCCATGTGTCTAGCTGTCCATTCTTCAGTCCAACTGCTGATGTACATAGTAGTCTGTGTCTAGCTGTCCATCCTTCAGTCCACCTGCTGATGTACATAGTAGTCCGTGTGTCTAGCTGTCCATCCTTCAGTCCAGCTGCTGATGTACATAGTAGTCCGTGTGTCTATCTGTCCATCCTTCAGTCCAGCACACAATCAGTTTAGTGCAGCTATTCCATTAGTTTTTTTTCTCACCAGACCATAAGACTAATTGAGTTGTGGCCCTTTGTCCATTTTAAATTGTCTGTTATCTAGCATCTATCAACAATTACTGTATTGGCCAGACCAGTATTGGTATTTTAGAATTGATTGTAATATCAGCCACAAGCCTTAGATACTTTCACAAATAAATAATTCATTTATTAAAAAAAAACAACTACAAGACCAGTTTCAATCAAACACAGCAAGAGCATCCCAGTGTACAGAAGTTTCAGATTTGTTTAGATGATTTTGATCTATCACTAAATATGGCCATGATTACCAAAAATAGATCAATCAATTCAGCATCCATCAACAATTACTGTTTTCAACTTCTCACAAAGGTGCAAGGTATAATGAGCTTTCACAAATAATACCAATCTGCCATCAAATATGGCTTGCCTTACGAAAATAGAAAACCTTTAAATGATTTCTTTTCAAAATCCACTCAACAGGATTAGGTCAAATTTAACAAGACATACCTTTTCATAAAGACTTTACAGATATTGTGGCTGTTACTAAAGATATAAACACCTTCTTACCCAAACAGCTGAATAAAAACAGCTGAATAAAAGTTAAACAAGTTTGACACAAAGCAGCCAAGCACAAGGGCTTTAAAAGTTTTGATGTTATTCCATCATCAGTTAGGACTACCATTAAAAAAACAACGAGAAAACCTTTAAACTAAATCTTCTTAAAAAACTGATGAACAGAATTTGCTTAGATATGCCAGAAAGCATCCTGTTATGGAAACCTTTACATTACTGTGTACAGATGATGCTGATCAGCCATTACTTAAAATAGGAAAACATTTCAACAACATCTTCTATAAAATCACTGCATAGAACTTGAGCACACTTGACAGAAGCATCAAAGCTTGAACACCTTTCACAAATCACCTCGCTCTCACATTATTTTTATAATTGTTAATGACCTTTTACTTTTATATCTTAGGGCAGTGTAAGACACAATTTCATTAGCACAACTAGTTCCCCTGGTTTTGGTTGATTGAAATGAATTTCTCAGGTGCTTGTTTAATTTTTTAGAAACGTAGCAAACTGGATGATCCACGCCATTGTTGTCTTCCTGTATCAATAATCCAGCAAACTTTACAGCACTTACATCAAAAGACAATTTATTAAATGATTAATTAAAATCTGAAGCTGAAACTGGTGCACTAAGTATGGTCTTTAATTTATCAAAAGCCTCCTGACATTTGTCAGACAAATGAAACTTGGTTTCCTTACTTAACAAATTGTTCAGGGGTTCAGCAATTATGGAAAAATTGGAGCAGAATTTCAAATAATATCGAGCCATACCCAGATCTTGCATCACTTTGCTTCTTACTGATATGCACTTGAAATTCAGAGAAAACCTTAACCTTATCAATAGGTTTAACTTGACGATGTCCCACAACGTGTCGTAAAAATGTAACTTAATTATGGTGAAAGTCGCTTTATCTAAATTAATTGTCAGAGTTGCATCACTGAGGTGATCAAAGAACTTCCAAATGGTTTCCAGATGATCCATCCAAATGTAATTGTAGATTATGATGTCTTTGATGTAGACACAAGTTATGTACGCCAGAAGCTGTCATATTCATTAAACATTGGTAGGTACAAGGCGAACGTTTCTTCCTGAATGGCATCATTTTATATTGGTAAAGTCCATCTGGAGTTTGGAATGCCTATATTTCCTTTGCTTTTTCTGTGAGTTGAAGTTGCCAGAATCTTTTTAAAAGGTTAAACTTAATGACATATTTTTTCCAATTTTGACAATGCAGTCATCGATTCTTGATACTGGAAATGAATCTTACAGTCAGTACACATACGGAACGTTTTATCTGGTTTCATTACAAAAATACATGGTTAACTCCAGTTACTTTACTTGGTTCTGTGAAATCATTCTCCAGCAAATATATGCTGAATTTCTTTTTTCAAACAGTCCTGTTTGAAAGCATTCTTCGTGTAATCATCAACAAGTATCAGTTGCCTGACTTGGTCTTAGGTAAGTGACCAACACAATCTACCATTATTGTACTAAATCATTTGTCAAATGCAGCAATAGGTTTCAGGTGAAGCCTTAGGTATCTTCTGATTGGGTTTTCCTGACATTTGACAAGTGTGGCAATATCTACTGTACTTACAATTATCACTTTTAAGTTTTGGTCACTAAAAATTATCCAAGATCATGTACTAAATCTTACTGACTCCCAAATGAGGGAGTTTCATGAACTGGACTAAATATTTCCTGTCGATATGACTTGGGAACATCTGTTAGCTCACTGACTTCTCGTCACCAGTGGGTACTTCAGGTGGCCTTCATTTCCTCATAAGGACCCCATTTTTGCACAAAATATGTTGTTATTTGTGTGGTTTCAGTTACTTTGATAGCACTCTGAAAGAAACAGGAGATCTCTGGATCTTGTTCCTTTGAGACAGCTAGTGATCGTTTTTTGTCAGCCTGATTGGAATTAAGAGAATGAGTAGTAAAAAGGGGATCACTGTGATCACTGTAAAAAGGGGATCACTGTGATCACTGTAAAAAGGGGATCACAATGCCTCTTGCTTGATGCTTTTTCAGAGTTTATAGCTAACATTAGACCTGGGCTATCTTGCATTTTTGTTTCAAATAAACATCATATTTTATTCTAATATTTTCATCATCAATATTTTCACCATATATGTGTGTGTGTGTGTGTGTGTGTAATTTGACTTGTATATTTTTTATCACTTACCGGTATCCCTATGGCTGTAGTAAGTCATAAGTATATTAAAACTCTATGACAAGATCAAAGCGATCACTGTGTCACATAAGACAATATGTCTCCTATAAATACAACAAAAAGAAAGAAAATATTGCCACTCCATGACAAGATCCAAGCGATCGCTGTATCACATAAGACAATATATCTCCTATAAATACAACAAAAAGAAGAAAATGTCCATGACCAGGAGTAAAGTACTCGTGTACATCGTGCTATATGGGTATCGCGCTGTGAGTAAGCTATAAGAAAAAAATACAAACTACTCTAGGTAACGATGCATGCGTCTAAGAAACCAATTACCCAAATTGTTCTAAGGCATTACCAAATTATTTTCTTGCCTTATTCCGTGACATTCTGAATGATACTAATGTGTAATCTGGCACAATTCACTACTTCATTTAACAAAATTAAATCCCTTAAAATCAAGCAAAAATCTAAATGAATTTGCTATTGATGATTTTTCTTATTCCATGCAAATTCTCTTTTGTTTTGATTTAAGATACTGAGATCAACCTCAAGCATTTGCAATCTTCTGATTGAAAAGGAGACAGTGCACCTTGACTGAATTATGTTACATGCATTCTCATCCAGTCCTAGAATATAGATAGAGCTGCACTGGTCCATTGTGTCACAGTTTGCAGTGAAGAGAGCAACTAGTAGGAATAAAGCAAAATTGCTGGTGATGGAAGTAATAATACCCACCCAGGCCCTGAATGCACTTCAGGTTTAGGCCTTAGTCTTGCATCAAAGTGGAGCCTAAGAGCACTGCTCCATAACTTGCCTTCTAGAGGCCTGCAAAGTCTAACAGGAAAGCCATAACTTCAGCCCTCTACCAAGAGTAAATTGGGAAGTGACGATATGCACATAATAACACGTCATCCAAGACACAGACATGGGATGCCACCCGTCACAAAATAACAGTCCTTCTTGAGGCTTCTCAATAATTACAAAAGGCTCTCATTTTTGCCCCACGAGAACCAGTTTGGATAAGCAGCTCTTCTAATTGCTTAAAGTACGATTGGTAATAAGTATGGAATTTATAAGTCCATACATTTGCCACAAATACCCAAACGGATTAAGATGACAAAATAATCAAAGGCAACTTAAGCCTAAAGATTGATAAACATTTTAGAACAACATGTACGCTTAGTACAAAATTAAAATCTACAATGATAGGAAAGGTCATGACCTACTGAAATAGGATGTCATGTGACTTGCGCATTTGCAAAATTAGCTTTAATGGATATAATTTGATTGAAGTCGAGTGTGGCACAAAACAAAGTTCATAGCCAACCTGTTTGGTACACTTTTTCAGAAACAAGTAAAGAAACCACAAACTAATGAACAGAAAAATTTAAAAATCACAAGTATTTGAATTGGATATGTATATGTAACTAATATATCTCTGGCATTAGAATAGGGACCATCCCCAAAAACTGGGCATATATTTGACAGAATGAAGTAAGGTAACAGTTGGTATGGCCAGAGGAGTCTCACAGACAGCTGGAAGTACAGGAAGGGTGCATATTTCTCCCCCTTCCTTTTGATCATACCCCTCTTGTGTGATTTACTGTTTGTGTGTTTGTAATTATTCCTACCATTTTGGTTGGATAGTAGTAACTACATATGACATGCTGGATAATAATCAAGGAGTATGTGTTTGATAGTAACCAAGTGGTTGTGACTTGGATAGTAATAAAAAAGTGATTTTTCGATACCAATCAAAATGAGGGTATTGGATAGTAATATAATAGTGATGTCTTGGATAGTAATGTAACAAGATGACCGAGTTTGGGTTTGATTATAGCGAAGACACTGAAAGCAATTTCATGAATGAGATGTTTATTTATAATGTGATTGAAAAATGGGTAAGATCCCACTTTAACTGATTAAATTGTCCTTGTCACATGCATGGGAAAATAACAAGAACCAACAACAATCACTACTACAATAACAAGTACTACTATAACTACTACTATGGTTGTAAAAAGAAAAATGACATTGCAATATTGCCTTACTGATTTGTATGATATACTTTGTCTAACATTTTCTGATGTTCCTTTTTCACAATGCACATTAAGAATCTGTGTAATTAAGTGACATTATGTTTTTTAGGCGGATTAATCTTTAAAGGTTAGGAAGAAAAATAAAAGCTTATCGGCTGTGGTATCATTGGATTCTAAATATACATAGCGTATCATTGGTTTCTAAATTATCGCGGACAGTAATGATACTGTACCAGGGGAGCTATAGTAAAATGTTATGGGGACAACACACAACCTTTTCAACTCTAAGTTGTGGAATTCTTGAAAACTCTTCCTATCTTAAGTGCAAAAATATTATAATTCATGCAAGCCAGCATGCCATGCATACATACATACATACATACAACAGGTAAGAAAAGAAAAATACTTTCATCACAGTTGCACATTCAAAATTACTTGAACATGTAATTTATTGTTGCTATTTTCTCTTCGAAGTAACTCACAGGCTGTGAGAAACCTACGCTTGAAGAACTGTTTCCAGGGTGTACCTGGATACACTGACTATGCAGTTGTATATTCTATGATAAATCCATAACTACTTATAAGCCACTTCACCCCAAACAATCACCACCACTACTACTCTGGCTTGAAACAGTTCTGACAAATATTTGCTAAGGAAATATATTCCTGATAAGACTACCCCTACTTTTGAATTAATTTAATAAGTGGCCCCTTGTCTGATGGAGAAATACTGCATATTTCAATCCAGTTGACATCATCAGTAATATTTCACACTTCAGATAATCTGGAATAAATCCAGTTACATGTATGTGAAACACTTATCTTTTAATTTAAGAATATAAGTTTGCTGTTAAAATACATATACAAAAGCAAAGACTCGTACAAGGCATATCTGCTTTCTGATACATCTTGAACTGCAATTCTGTGACAAACTGTTGATTTCCCACAACAAATTCTGTTGAGTACCACTGATTAAATGAACTCTTCTTCAACCAGAAAAATTCAAAATCTGGACATTCTACTGTCTTGTCATCCATCTTTTCTTGGTTTTGGTCTACCTGGGTACTCATTTCTTCTGTAACCAACAGCCTAACGCTTGTAATGCATTTAGTTTTACATTTTATTAAGAAATCCGAGAAATTCTGTCTTTACTTACAGTTTATTATAAACATCTTGATAGTTATTTTAGGTACAATATCAACCTCCAATGGTAATCTTGGTTTTTAACAAATTTCTGGTCTATAATGGCAGTAAGAAGAGCAATGCCCTTTAGAAACATAGGTGGTGATTATGATGATAAATGATTCTTATGAAATTGGCGAAAACATGAAGACTACTCACAACTGAAGAAATGTGAATAGCAAAATGCACACATTCAGCACTAGTCTAATATATGCACCAAATGTCATGGAGCTATCGTAATCTTTTCTGGAGCATTGCCCATGAATGAAAGTGTGGATATTGGATTGTTGTATGGCAGTAAAATGGAGAAAACATTTCAAATATTTAAAGAACGGTGAATGACAAATAGTACATCTGTACCATTAGCCTAATACGTGTGCTAAGTTTCATATAGAAATCAATATACCAAATGTCCTTCTGTTTTGGATTTTATTCCCCTGAAATGAAAGTGTTGATAATGGTGCCTACTTTCAATGGTGCTCGAACATGGCTGAGCAGAACTTTATTGGTGAAAATGGTGCACACAAGACAAAATGTTCGATAGAAAATAACAAGGGATTTGTTTTCACTTGATGATAAGGATACATCAAACTAAACAGAAAGCAAATTATAGCAAAATATGTTGCTAATAACAGCAAGTCCTTGAAGAATATTTGCAGTCCCTCAGTGGCATTATTATGTCATCTTAACTCATGTAGGCTAGTCTATCACAGAATTTTAAAAACACCATACTATCTTGATCAAGCTAATATGTATTAATATCTTTCTATGTTCACCTCAGATTGGTCAGTTAAAACATCATTTCCAGACAGTACTGTCTTGTCCACTTGTACTGAGGCTGCAAAGATCAGGATTCAAATGTTTATAAATTAATTTACTGTCGATAATCACCAAAGGAAACCATCATGTCCATGTTTGCATACATTATTTGTACTGATATTTTATGGGGCCAAAAAAAGCGTCTACAACAACAATTGTAAGAAAACTATCAATTCTTGGATATTCATACAGTAGAGTTCTATTAGTCTATCTGTGTGTGTGTGTGTGTGTGTATGTGTGTGTGTGAGAGAGAGAGAGGAGATTATATTAAATGATGCAGAATAGTTTTTCAAGTGAATAAGAATGTTTTTCCTTCTGTCTTGGTTAATTATAACTGTGATTTCATTTTAGCCAATTTCTTATTCCAAAATATAATTCTTTCAGATTAATCAAATTTCAAAGTGTATTTATATGTAAATGCATGTTGCATATACTAAATGTGGTCGAATTAGAACTTTGTATAATGGCAGGAACTGGGTTTTTTTTCAGCAGCTAACAATCCACTAAATAAATGCATGCAAGGTCGATGCCCCTAAACTTTATTGCTTTTTCAGACATGACTTCCTGATTAGTTTCTTCCATTTTTAGTTACAATTTGGTTCTGACCAATATCATTCATTGTGTGTGTGTGTGTGTGTGTGTGTGTGTGTGTGTGTGTGTATATATATATATATATATATATATATATACCACATACATTAAAAAAGAACATGCATTTAAAGTGTTGGTATAAAGCAATTTGATATACCAATACTATTGGTATATCAAATTGTGATCCGCCCATGGCGCAGTAATACGCATACATAAACATTCTTGCGAGCATCTACAGTTGATTCTAGATCAATGATCAATTTCCACAAATTAGTCACTAGTGATGTTTGAAAAATAACAATGAAAAGTATTAATAATCCCCATTTTCTAAATTAATTTAATATGGTACACATTTTCATCACAATCCTTTCTGCTTTCTGTTCTCCCCTCCCCTCTCATGCATAACAGACAAACTGCGCAGAAATGTGGAATGAGAGAGAAAAGGAATTTGGGCTGGATTAAAACCTTGAAATAGAAATTACACCAAGTAACCTACAAGAATATGGTTCGTCCTAACGATACGTGTGCACTTTCCCCGGGATTTATCTACAGTGTTTATCAATGATACAATGTTGCAAACCAGTAAATTCCTCGGTTACGTGGTACACATACTGTGATATATTTAATGTTATGTTTTTTTTGTTTGTTTTTTCTTAAGCATACCATAATGTTCTAAAAAATTGATTATTATTATTTAAATATGAAAATGTCCAAAGGCCTCTCTCTCTCTCTCTCTCGACCATAGTAGCAAGATACGGGCTAAAATCTATGAATTGACGAATGTAGAAGATTTTATTTTGTGTCATCCCACGATATCTCTGGACTTATGAATGATGGTAAAAGTTAAGTCAAACCGACCAAAGGATGAGAGAGAGAGAGAGAGAGAGAGGGTTATGGTCGGTTGTACTGTTGCTAAAGCAGAATAATGACTTAGATCAACTGTAAATATATTAAAATATTTTAATTACCTCTTGTTGGTTCGTCAGTTGGCTTAGTTTCTATTCCACATTAATTTCCATGCGCCGGTATGTGAATGGCATTCATGTGAATGACGTAGCTATCCCAGTGTAAATAGTGCTCTACTGTACTTTTATCATTAAAACCATCTTTCATGTTTAAATCATAAGTGTGTATTATATTGATATAATCAATGTGGAGAAAAATAGAAACCAAGAAAAGAAAACAATCAACTTATCAATATGCAGAGGTGATTGTAAATAGCCACTAAATGCATAGAACTACATTTTGTAGCGGACCCACTCGGGGATATGAGGAGTTCATTCACTAGGTCAATACACAGCTGCTTGTAGTAAATCTGAACTCCGTTCAAAGGGCAAATATATGTATTTGTATGTGATATAAATAAAATATATGTACAGTATGTACGCTGTATCAATGATATACCACTCGTATAAATTTTTCATTAAAAGGAAACTCGGCAAGCTTCGTTTCCTTTTAATGAAAAATTTATACATCTCGTGGTATATCATTGATACAGTGTACATACTATACATATATTCTATATATATAAATATATATAATTATCATATATGCAGTTAAATTATCCTATATGTGTCATTTCGCTTTTATTGGTGTTGAACATTAACTGACATCATTTTAGTTCAAAACTTCTGGAAAATCTATGATGCATAAGTGAAAAAAAACCATGGATCACAAAACACTTGACTGTTGTGCACCCCACTTGACATCTCTATTCCGAAATAATATTTGCTTCGTTCTTGGCATTAAAGATTTTACCCATGTAACGACCTTTGCATCTCTTCCATACCTTTTCAGTGGTAAACAGTACCAAATGGTTTTCCATGAAGGACAGTATCAAATGTTTTTTCCATGAATAACAGTACCAGATCATATTCCCTAAGAACAGTACCAAACAATATTTCTTGAAGAACAATATCAGATGTTTTTCAATGAAGAACTGTATCAAATGCCCCATGAGGAACATTGTCTGTAAATTTTCCTTGAAGAATGGTATTAAATGATTTTCGATAAAGAATAGTATTCAATGATTTTCTATCAAGAACAGAACCAAAACTCAACCCAAGAATGACCGTATCCAGTATTTTTTCCATGATGTCTTTCCATAAAGAACAGCAATAACTGCTTCACAGAAATCTACATATACTGCATAAACTTTAGTCAAGGTCTGTTTCTAATCCCTTAGGTATGGAATGATAAAAGCAACTGAACACGGGGAACATATTGGATAAAATGTACATGTACTGCATTTTTTGTATTTCAAAACCTTTTTTTTTCTCACCACAGGAAGGTCCTTTTGTCTCTTCACTATCTATTTAAATTAATCAAATGAAATGGTCATTTGTAATGTATAAGTGCCTCTAGGCATTTTGGACTGACACATGGCTCCATTTATTTTTCTCTCGATAACAATGCGGCCATGCAACTATTTTGACTAACTAGAACTGGAAGCGATGGGCCCATAGTAAATACACCTTTCTCTATAATTTGCATGGGAAAGGGGTACGTGGGAAGAGGAAATTGGGGCTGAAACAGATAAACATATCTTGGAAAACTAATGTCTGGAGAAGATTGGTATTCGAGGGACATAACTCTTCCAAATAATGACATATGTTATCAGTATGCCACTTACATTTGGTTAGAGATGTTTTTAGTAATATACTTATGATCTATTCCTTAAAGGGCTTTTTGCATGCATATTATTGCATTGTCATGTCACTTTCTAGACTGGCCAATGCAACAGAGCAAACAATTTCTTACAGTTACTCACATCATGTTCTTAACTCCCACACAACTGAATATCCGGGAAACTGTCATAGACATAGATAGGTACACTTTTCACTATTTCTTCCAAAAAACAATTAAAAATGAACCCTCATCCCAAGTTGCACGCTGTAAGAATAGTCTCCTCGTATATGCCTCGACCGGCACCATTTTAGCATGATTGAATCAATTGGCGATTACATAGGAATTTATCTATTGATGACAGAAACTAAATTCATGCCTCGTTAGAAGGAACAAATGTGTTATGAATATTAAATGCTGCATACTAGCAAACCAATCTCACAATGAGAGCTGTCCTATATTCTTCTTGAGTGCCAAGAGTGGTTGAAGACCAGTTTTGGACAGGGTACCTTACTTGCAATATACAGTTTCAATATCACGTATTAGGGTTTACTAGTATGTGCCTGAGACTCACATAACATAGAGGATACAACGTCAATAAACAAGTCTTCAGAGATGGAAGACTACTGTGCTACAATACAAAACACATAGAAAACTGATGTTATCATGAAGCTCTTCAGAGCATGTTGGTTCTTCAGAATTATGATCTACATATCATGCTTGGAAAGGTTTTGTAAATAACTATCAAAACCGTAAATAAAGGTCTGCACTATAAGCAGATAACATTCTACAGAAAACTATTCCAAATGCACACTCATATTAGCCCACTGAATTATGGCAATTGTTTCAAACATTTTCAAATGATTCCTAAATGAAATCTTTAACCATCAAAAATACTGTTGAGAACCTAGTGGCCAAGTTACACAGTGGAAGTCACAACTCAATTATCTACCTTGCATGTATCATACATAACAATGAAGAATTGAGGACGTTCAGTAGGACTTGATTCTGTGTGTCAGGTGCCAGATGAAGGAAGATTAAAAGCAAGTCTTCCGTTCTAGATGCTCAAAAGAAATAATCCCAAGCGTCGCTTTTGTAAAATAAATTGTAATGTATTTAGTCTATATTTGGCATCAAAGGATGATATTATCTGTATCATCTCAAAATATTTGCAGTTTTAAAGAATTTCCAGTCAGATTCGATTGCTCATCTTAAAACATCTAAATACAACCTATAATATCTAAGGGAAAATGCATACTTTCCACAGTAACATACTGATATTGCAGAACCTTCCCCCAAGAAATTTAGGAACCATTTGTTTTTTATCCACACAAGTTATGGAGAATAGTTTCAGGGAATGTCACATGATCCTGCTGCACCTGTCATGATTGTTGACATTCGTCTGGACATAAATATCAAATTCATTACTGATCATGAGGAACAAAGCTAATTAATTGAAATTTCGTTTGGTTTCAATGTGTGCTTTGCAGGCGAGACAAATAACATCATCGAGATATTGATAATTATGTTTGTGTAATAAAAGCATATAATGATTGCCAAAATAATTAGGTGAGCAATTAAAAGCCAAACTGACCTTATATTGACTTAAAATCTGAAAATTAAAATGCCTAAAACAAGACATTATATCTAGCAAACCAAATTTTAAGTATTTATGGTGTTTCTTTGCTTATAAAATTTCATGTGGACTTGATCATTGTTTTCAACAAAATTGACTCGACCTAAACATCACTCCAATTATCTCGTCACCTTTATTAACTGAGTATGTGAGGAGTTCCCACCTTAAAATCCATGTAGACATTCAACAGAAACGTTAATATCCTCCATGTACCCCATAATAGTGTCATTGAAGAAAGACTCGAATATTGGTCGGATTGAAAGTAGTAATAGTAAGCAAGCTGTTTCTAGCGCAGAGACCCCCTTCCCCCTCAAAAAACCTTCTACGTTTAACATTTTGTCAGCTCAAAATAATGACTTTGTTAAACTCCTGTTGGACAAGTAAAGTTGATCGTAAACAAATCTGAAAATGGCGAGGACCAAGCAGACCAGCAGTAGTGGGTGAGGAAATTTTTTGTGTGCCAGGGCGAGATCTTTTGTATTCACACTTTTTTTCATTTTTTCATTTATCTTTCTTTTCGTTTTCATTGCTGCATCTTGTACCAAAATTTTTTTTTTTTGGTGCAATTGTAATTTTGCAATTTTGTGTAAATTTTTTTCATTTTTGTACTTTGAACAATTTTGGTATGCTGTGTATGTAATTTGTTACACAGAATTTGCAAATCAGTGTGATTTTGACATGGTTGACCGGCTGGTTAACTAGAAAATTCAGTATTTTGGGAAATTAAAATCAAATAGTGGTGTGTGACCTGCACTTAGGTGAAGATAACTCACGTTAGCTGTACTCACTTAAGGCTAAAATGGCGCAAGAACAGATTGGGGCAAGTGAGGTAAAAAGAACTGGAACAAAGTTACAAAATTACTTTGTAACTAAAGTAGATGGAAACAGATTACTTGCATTTCATCCCCCTGGGTGTCAATTAATTGACTTTGAAGACACAGACAACTGTCCTAGACAATCCGACATCCTAATTACACTCAAAGACTCAGGGTGTAAATGTGAATGAAATATATGGACTGCAGAACGGAGGTAGAAACAAGTACATTCTATATCCAAAAGACTACGGAAGGAAAATAATCCAACAAGACAGTATAGAGGTGCGAGGAATTAAAGCGAAAGTGGGAGAGACATTTCCGGTGATCGGAGAAGTGGAGGGTAAAAAGACAGACCTGTTTGTTTCCGGCCTCCCACTGGAAATTCATAACACAGAAGTTATCGACAAGATAGAGAATAAATTGAAGATTCAAGTACTGGATAGCAAAATGGCCACAGTATGGGGATTTAACGACGTTAAATCAGGAGTGAGGATCGTAACAGTGAAAAGAGAGGAGGCGAAAAAGCTACCATCGCACTTCTACGTGATGGGCTACCTGGTTAATACGTGGTATAGGGGATGCGAATACGACCGAGCATGTCCAAGATGCAAACAAATAGGGCATGGACCAAGAGATTGCAAAAATCAGCCTGCGCCGCAGACCTATGCAAATATGGTGAACAACCAGAACGTCAACCTGAGTGAAGAGGAAAATAATGAGTTCCAGGCGACAATAAACAAACTCTTAGAGCAGGTGAGGAAAGAGAATGAGGCTCAAAACACAAGCAAGCAAACTGAAACGGAAGAGACAAAAGACACACCAGCAGTAGCTGCACAGGAAGAAAGTAACAAAGACCCAGGAAAAGAGGCATCAGAGAGTGGGATAACAGAACAAAAAACGGTAGATGAGACAGAGCTCCCGAGTGAGGTGAGAGAGTGGGGAAACTGTCTGAGTCCCAATAGTACGGGTATAACAAATACAAACGTTAAAGAGCTACTTAAACAGAACAAATACTACATATTATCGGAAGAGGAAGACATAGAGGAGGAAGAATCCCATCAAATGGGATCCCTAGAAATAGGAATGATCCAGGATCTAATAGGGATCAAGCCGCTAACATCGACGCCAGTACCCAAGGAAAGAACAAGGAAAAGGAAGATAGCAAAGTCGGTATCAATACCAAGTAGCAGTAGTGAAATAACGCCACCAGACGAGATGCAGTCGGAAGAAAGAAGGGAAAAAAGAAAGGGAAGAAGAAGAAAGAAAAAGAAAACAGAAGAGATAGACACATCGGAAAACTCGGACAAAAAAGATGACGGAACGAACGAAGACAAGGACAATGATACCACAAACGAGGACAAGGATAATAACATGGATACAGAAATGGACACGGACATGGACATGGAAATGAGGAACGACGAAAATGATAGGAACATTGAAAAAGGACATGAGACAGAAATGGTGACATGTAACACTGAACTAACAACAGACAAAGACGATGCATCTAGCATTGATAAATCAGAGGGGGGAACCAACCCCCATGAAAATATATAATCATAAATTAAGTAAATGTAAATATAAATATAAAGTTTCAAATCAACAAATGTAAATGTTTCATTGGTTAAAAAACCTTCAAGATGCAAGATGGCCACCTGGGAGAGAAAACAAAAAATGGAGGAACAAAACTCCCATATTGTATCAGTAAATATAAACGGGGTAGATAAAGAAAAAATTGATAAATTGAGTAATCTATATAATACATATGATTTATATTTAATACAGGAAACCCACAACGGTTTCACAAAAGAACTAACAGCTTATGTGGAAGAAAAAATGGATGCAATTGTCTTACTAAGGGATTACATAGGAACTGATGTTAAGGGGGGTGTAGCAATAATAATAAAAAAACAAAAACTATATAAATTGGGAAAAAATAGAAGAGAAAAGTGGACTAGAAGGGAGAATGTTACATGTAAAAATAAACGGCTTTAATATAATAAATGTATACTTCCCAGCAAATAAATATAAAAAAAAACAGATTTTATTGAAAAAATAGATAAATATGTCAGTGAATTCTCGATGCAAGAACAGTAATAGGAGGAGATTTTAACTGGGTAAGGGACAATATTGATAGGATAGGGGATCTGACTTCTAATGACATAATTTTTAGAAAAACTAGGATAGAATTTTTAAAAAAAACATGATCTCGAGGATATATATAGGAACCTAAATTTACTTGGAACTGAATACGCTTATGAATATAAAAATGGTTTAGCAAGCAGATTGGACAAATTTTATGGGAATTTTTTTAATAAAGAACTGTATATAGATGCAAAAATTATAGATTATAAAATTTCAGATCATAAATTAATAGATGTAAAGATTAGAACAAAAAATAGAATTAGATGGGGAAAGGGAACGTGGAAGATAAATAATAAACTTTTAGAAAATGAAGATTTCATAAAGGAAGTAAAATTTCAAATAAATAAGATGTTTTTAATAGAAGAAATAGATATTTTAAAGCAATGGGATAAGTTTAAAAAGAAAATTAAAAATATAGCAATAAATTTTAGTACAAGAATAAGTGAAATGAGGAGAAAAGAAAAAGAAGAGATTTTGATACAGCTAAAAAAACAAAAGAAAAGGGAAAGCAAGGTATACTTTATGATAAATTAAAAGAAATAAGGGATCAGGAAAATAAGGGTGCAGAAATCAGGGCGGGAAAATTTTCAGTTTTATATATGAAAGCAAGGGGTCTATATAAAAGGGAAGAATTTAGGAAAGGAGAGGAAAAAAATTTAACCAGTTTAACTGATGAGAAAGGAAGAATTTTAAGTAAAAAAGACGAAATTTTTGAAAAAATTAACTCATTCTATAGTAATTTATACAGAACTCAGAATATTAACGGAGAGATAATAACAGAATATCTAAAAGATATTAAATGTGAAAAAATTACATCAGTACATAAAGACTTATGTGATGATTTTATTGTGACAGAAGAGATTGTTAAAACTATTAACTCCCTAGCCAAAGGGAAGTCACCAGGGAGAGATGGACTCACGGGGGAATTTTACAAAAAATTCCAACGTGAGTTAGCGCCAATCTTGGAATCCTTATATAATAATATACTGTTAAGAAATGATAAAATGACAGATACAATGAGGGAAGGGCTAATTATACTAATATACAAGGGGAAGAGAGATAGGAAGAATTTAAAAAATTGGAGGCCCATCTCCCTCCTTAATAATGACTATAAAATTTTAAGCAAATTATTAGCCAATAGGATAAAGAAATGTATGAATAAAATAATAAACAGAAATCAAACGTGAGGGGCAATTGGGAATGATATACAGAATAATGTTTTAAACATCAAAACGATTATTGAGTTTATAAAAGAATCAGGTCAGAGGGGCGCTATGGTGCTTCTCGACCAAGAAAAAGCCTTCGACAGAATTGAACACAACTATGTGCAACAAGTGCTCGAAAAATTTGGTTTCGGAGAAAATTTCCGTAAATGGACTGAAATCCTGTACAGAGATATAAATGCTAGAGTACAGGTTAATGGTGGTATCACGACAAAATTTGAAATACAGAGATCAGTCAGACAAGGCTGTCCTTTATCAATGCTATTATACGTAATAGCGATTGAAATACTAAGTATAAAAATAAGAACCAATAAACAAATAGAAGGAATTAAGATCCCAAATTTGAAAGAAGACTTCAAAATGCTCCAACATGCAGATGACTGTACAAACTTCATAAGCGACCCAAATTCCTTTAAACATTTAGAAAAGGAATACGAAAACTTTGGTAAAGCCTCAGGGTCCAAAATTAACCATGAAAAAACTGAAATTTTAAAAATAGGAAACTGGAGGGGGAACCATCCTGGGCTCCCACCCCGCTTAATAAAAGAAAGGGTCAAAGCCTTAGGAATTTTCTTTGGCAAAAATGAAGAGATAGAAAACTTAAAAAATTTAAAAAAGAAAATAGATAAAAATATTGAGACCTGGGCCCAGACGCCACTATGTATAATGGAGCGATCACAAGTTGCAAAAACTTACTTTTATTCAAATATAAACTATGTTTTAAAATCACTAGATTTACATCAGAAAATACTTAATAAAATAGATAAGGAAATAATCAATTATATATGGAATTTTAAACTACATTATATAGATAAAGAAACCCTATATCGGGAAAGTAAAAGGGGAGGTTTAGGGCTACCCAACCTAAAGTGGTCACAAGAAGCAAACATTATAAATAGATTTTTAAAACTTAAAGCTTCCCCGGATATGCCGTGGGAAGCAATATACATATACTGGTTTGGCTTCATAAACAGAAATAGAAGAGATATATTTATGAATAATACCTTGACAAAAAAAATTTTCACAAGTAAAAAATTTAAATATATAAAGGAATTAATTTTTAAATTTAGGGATAAAAAAGAAATCTGGGAAGGGGAAGGAAATAAAAATACTTACAAATTAATAAGAGAACATTACACAAAAAATCAAAGATGTAAGGTGGAAAGTGAAAACTGGGGGGTTGAATGGAACACCACATGGCAAAATTGGGCCAATATAAAATCATTAAAAATGCAAAGCATAATATTTAAATACTTACATGATGTATGGCTCACGGGTGAAACAGCAAAAAGGAAAGGGATGATCCAAATAATACCAAAGTGCCCGCTATGTAAAGCATATAGCTTTACAAAAGCGCACGTAATGCTAGAATGCAAGACAAACAAACAGACAAGGGACAGGGTCATTGCTCTAATACAAAAAATAAAAACAATTAAATATCAACGTAACAGAATTTTATATTTGGATGCGAAACTAGACCAGAAAACTTTCTTTGAAACAACAAATTTTATAGTGGAAACAATGCGAAAATGTGGTCAAGTCATTACGATACGTAAATGACCAATTTTCTTTAAAATATTTCCTTTAGAAGATAGTTTAGAAATGCATATTTTCCTTTTCTAGTTACTCACATATTAACCAACAAAATAAAGGAACTGGAATCCTGTACTAACAAAATAAATTTTATTTTATTTCTAATTCAAAAATGGGGACAGGGTATCTACACATGGACGAAGTAGGAGACAGAAACGCCACCGGGTTATACCACAAGGCGCTACGCGAAGTGGGAAGGCCGGTGGAAGAGCCTCCGAAAAAGACATGTGTAGAATATGGACAAACAAACATGAATACAAGGGAATTGTTATTAATAGTTTTTTAAAGGGATTCCAGGAAGAATTTTTAGGAAATACTAACAAAACCTATAAAAAAAATAAAATATATTTTGTCTGTTATTTATATTTGGATTTCTTAAATAGAGGAGTAAAATTGAAGTAAGGCCAGGTCTAGTGGGGTGAAGCAAGTTACAAAATAAATAAAGACTTGTGGAACCTCACGGACTGTCTTTACCACCAACCTCCTATTTTCAAACCAGCAAAAATAAGAAACGACACATAAATCCTGCACTCATTAAAACATTAGGTTTTATTTTTTTCAAATTTTCCTTATCACACCGTTTCTTATACAAAATTCAAAAATATTGAAATAAATAAATATTCATTTTGTAAAGAAACTCTAAAAAGAATATGATCATTGTGCCGTCCTAACACAAATATCTATAGCATACATACATTATAGCACCATACAGATAGCACACACAGGACATAGGGACCCTTTGGCAAGGGTCACTGTTAAAAAAGATGACGTTTTTCCAAACTGGTAAACTAAACCAGAGAGGGAAACTCATCTTTTAGAAAACACTAGGAAAAAAGAAATACCCCACAAAAATTGGGAGCAAAATTCTACTTTAAAATAAATACACTTACAACACCTCTGAGGGGGAAACATCTACACATAAAAACTTTTATTTTTTTTTTGAAGGGGGGGGGGGCATCTGTCTGGTGCCCCCCCCCAAAAAAAAATGACTTTCATATATTCTGACAAAATATGTTTTGTCGGGGTAAGGGGGGTCTCTGATCTAGAAACAGCTTGTTTACTATTACTACTATAACCATCGTGTTGAATTTAAAAATAATCACAAAATAAACAGTAGCAATGATGATCGGTCACCATTCCACGGGGTCCCTTCATTGCCAGTAAAGCTCATGAGGTCCAAGTTTTTTGGGTTGATGACCCTAGTTTTTTGTAAAGGCCTTTCTTATGATCCACAGGCACCCCAGGAGACTTTTTGTTCTGGCGACATTCTTTCTGAATGTCCTTGTGTGGGGTATCCTTCAGTGAGGTCACAAAGGTTAAGAGCTCAAATCACCCTCCTGTTTTATTTTGAGGCGCTCCAATTTTCATAGACACAGTCCCCGGCGAATTCCTAAATAAACGAAACGAAATTTTAGACATTCAGAGAGTTATCTAGGTTTTTCAATTTCATGTACACTCCGACCCCCCACCCCCACCCCAATATCAAACCCCGGGGAGAGTGCAAAACGCACTCACCACGTTGTTTGACGTGGTGAGGAAGTGTACGTGAAATCCCTTGGGGTGGAGCCCCCCCAACTATTATTAGAAACTGGCATCCTAACTTCCCCGTCGACAATGTGTCGGTTACGGGAACAGATCTCGAGTACGAGAATCCAACGTTCTTAACACTGTTCTACGGACTCTACTTACAAATATGTATTACGGAAGTTATTATAATGTTATCTAACGGGAAATTCCTGCAAGTTATCAGTATTATCAGAATAAAAATATTATATTCTGATTCTGAATAAATCACGAAATCTGCGATCTTATACATTTCTGCCCGGTTAAAATACATTGCAGTCTCAACACACTAAAATGCATAAAATTACAGACATGGCTCATATATAGTCGGTATATGAACCATATGTACAGATTTGTGACAATCGTGCGTGGGTCGATACAACGGCTTTATTAAATTACTCTAGCTAGCAGACAGGGTTATTTCTGCCTTCTGCAGTCAGGGAATATTAAATGATCGATAATGACTCGTTTGTGGTAATATCACACCACTCCCATCTTCTATTGTTCATTCTGAGATCTCTATCGTTGGTGAGGAAAGTGGAATTAACGCAAGATATTTATCAGGAGAGTTAAAAGATGTGAAATATCATTTTTTGTTATAAATTATTCTGATCCACACACCAATATTACACAATATAACAAGCGGGATAACTGCTTAATGAGGACAGATTATCTCCCTTTACAATACAAGGAAGATAGACAGAGTTATCTCCCGTATTTTTTAAAGAACTTCATCACCTATTCTTAAAATATCAACAGTAGATATCAGAAATAATTCATTATCGTATATATACAAATAAAATTTAACTTTTCTGCTTACTTTTCGATGACATTCAAATAACTCTTTCATTGCCATCCTGGTGAGAACATACTTACCACCTTTTGCAAAATCCTTTGACCGGTTTAGGTCAATATTTATTTTCGTGTATTTTTTTTGAATGATCGGATCATGGAAATTATCGTATTTCAGCATAAGCTCATCTCTCAACTTTTCAAGATAATCAAAATATTTGCTGTTATCTGATTTAATAAATGAGAGTTTTATTCTATCAAATTTACTAAAATAAGTACCTGAAATTTCATCATTAAAATTCAATGGATAATTGCTGGCGATTAACCATTATTTTTTAATTTTCTTACTAACTACATCGGCTAATGTTAAATTTTCGAACATTATTTATAAAGTTTAGACAAAATTGCGTAGTGTCCAATAGCTAACGTATTAATTTCGTCCTCGCATTATCTTTTATCATCAAAATTACTAGGTGTTGATACCCTTCAGCCCGCCCCAGCATATCTAGCTGGTTTGGACTTTAAGGTAGCACCCTGGTGTTTCGGTAAAAAGCTTTAGGGTGTAGGTGTGCCACTCACCCTTCAGTGTTGCAGTTATATGTTAAATTAACAAAAAAAAATAAACAAATTTAGACAGGGTTGCTCTATGTTTGTTCACCAAGTCTTTAGAGTTTTCCTTATCCCCAAAAGCTTGGTGAGGTTACACTGGGTTGGCAGTGGGCCTGGTTTCTATCCTCCCTTGCTTAGAACTTAGGACAGTACTCCCCCCCCCCCCCTTGAAACTACCAAGTCCCAGGGTGGGTTTCCTTTCCTTGGAATCAATCGGTTAGTTTTCCGAAGTGACTTGCCAAGTCATTGCTCCCCCTGCATGTGTTAGGACGGCACTATATAGATCAAATTCATTAAAGTTGTATTCCTTATCTAAAAGCCTATCGGTACTAGAATTTTGAAAGTTCTTTTGGTAATAAAGCCGAAATGTAAATAATTAAATAACTAATAAAAAATTAATAAGTTGTCTAAGTGCTTTGCTTTTTGTTTGGTGCGTACATGTTTGCTTGTTTTTATGTGTATACCAGTTTCCCTGTATACCTTAGTATACTGTTTTCCAGATTATTTTGGCTAGTAGCGTAGAGAACATTTTGTATTTCTCAAGGAATAATAAGGGGCTATATTTGCATAGTTTTTCCTTTATTCATGTTTTCATAGTTGGTATCGTATACGGTAATGTATTTGTAAATTTCCCGCTGGCTAGTAGCGTAGAGAACACATTTTCCTTTATTATGTTTTCCTTGTAAACGCACCCACCTGGTGATGATTAACAAGTGTTCTAGGTTGACTCATTTAAGAGTCGTCAGTGTTCCTGGGTGGCTCCGTTAAGAGTCATCTGTTTTGCGGGTTAGAAAAACTTCTTGCGAAGTTTGGGTATTACATATGAAATGAGTCCATACAGAATAATTCTTTATCCTTAATTCAGAGTCTAGTTCCTTTGAAATAGTACAGACCATATCCATGAATCAATGTCGGTTCATTTCCAATGTCGAATCCTTTGACAGCAGTCATACGTTTTGTTTTGTGGGTTTATCTCCGAAAAGGCTTGTTGTATAAATTCCTGCGAATAATAATTCCGTATCCTTATAACAAAGTCCAGTTCCGTTCCTTTTCTCCTTTAAAATAGTACAGTCCAAATCCATGTATCAAGGTCAGTTCGTTTCCAGTATCAAATCCGATTTAGATAGTTCTGTATTTGTTTTATGGGTTTACCTTCTAAGAGGTAAAAAGGTAAAAACGTTCCTCCAAAGAGGTTCCAATGGGCTCTCCGAAGAGGTGCCGTGTGCCAGTGATTCATTACGGCCCACTGTCTGCGCTGCTGTTTTGGCGGGAAGCAACTGGTCTTTGGCCCCCTTGCTCTCGGCTGCTGGCTTGGGCGACAGTCTGTCCTATGTAAGTCCTTAAGCAGACTGCATACTGACAAGACGTTCCGTATCATCAAAATTACTTAGTCCACGTTTAATAATTGTATCTGTTTCAAGTTTGTGATGATTTGTTCTGATAACATGTTATAATAAAATTAGTGCAGGTGTTAAGCGCTGCTTTAAATTCATCAAATTTCATACACTTTTTGCATATCCGCGAGGAATACCTTTTGCTTTTTTGTCAGTTTATTGTCATCTAAAATTACGGCGTAGATTTTACTTCTTAGTCCAACAAATTCCCTAACTGTCGCAAGCATAAATTCATCTTTCATCTTGCCGATGACTTTTTTATTTGCATCATCATGAAATCCACTACTTTTTGGATAGTCCAATAAATCAAATAAATTT
Source organism: Megalonaias nervosa (assembly GCA_016617855.1). Taxonomy (NCBI): domain Eukaryota; kingdom Metazoa; phylum Mollusca; class Bivalvia; order Unionida; family Unionidae; genus Megalonaias; species Megalonaias nervosa. The sequence goes on along the minus strand of JAECUM010018522.1, from coordinate 56,883 downwards.
TTATTGTTATAAATATCTTGATAAACATCTTCACTTTTTTCGTTATAAACAAGTGAATCCGTGTCAGTAAATGGCAACTCCGAATATGGCCACTGTTTTTTGGTAAAATTATAGTGAAAGTCGTACATTAGCCATTTTGATATACCAAGTACAGCTGCGCCAACATAAATTGGTTTATTTAACATTAAATTTGTCTTTCGTCGCTGTATTGCAACAAGATTTTCATTAAAGATTTTCGTACTGACAAAACCGTCATCGTTGACTAATTTATTTCTGCGATTTACATCATTTACAATTTCAATATTGACTCGCTTTCTGATATTTTCCATCGTCTTACCGAACACGGAATTGTTCATTAACTTGAACAAGTTTTTCTCAAAGTCGGTCTTAGCAATAGCATGACGTTTGGTATTTAAATCAATATAATCTGCCATCCACCGTAATTGATTAAATTTTAACACGCGATGAACTTTTCTCAGAATTAGTCTAGCATCTACTGCTTGTTTTAAATTTTTGTAATGTATCATGTAATTTCTTTTATTTAACAAATTTGGAACTAGCTTATTAATAATTGGGTTTTTTGCTGTTGTCATTGCCTGTTGTTCAGGCGATAATAAACAATAATCGATCATCACTGACTCTGCACAAAACGGATAGTCGTTATGTAGATCATGTAACGAACTAGGACAATCGAGATCAACTTCAACAAAATAACACTGTTTCTGGTAAATATTTTCCAGTTTCTTTAAGAAATTGATCTGGATTTATCCAATGAAATCCACTACACGGCATTGGCTCTGACAGCATGATCGTACAAATTATTAGGATAAAGTTAAATAATATAATTTGACGGTAAATTTTTAAGGTAATTTTTTAAGTATTTATTATTAACTACCGCATATTGTTTTTTGCTATAACGCTAATTCCACAGCGAATTCCTTTTTCAATAAAATTAAACATGTCAACATCAGTTAAGAGATCCAATTCTATCCTGCTTGTTTTTAGCAGAGCATCCCATGACAATCCTGGCGCAGAATAATACCAGCATGGGTCTAATCCATAATTTTCATGACTAACTTTACGAAAACTCTCGAAAACAGCTGCTAGTAATAATACATCTGTTTTCAAATGTAAATCATGATAATCACCAAGCGTCCTACAACCAAATTTATTCCAAATTTCCTGTGCATTTTTGTACTCGTCATCTGTAATATTTTCATCTTTTAGCTGCGAGTAAAATTTATCTTTGTCAGGAAGAGAAGTTTCGTCAAATCTGCTCCAGTCATCGAGATACTCATACGGAAGACACCTTTTTTTGGTCACAAAGACGTAGTCTCCACCAAAGCAACTGTTTAAATTACTGAAACTGCTAAAACCTTTTACAAGCTCATCTAATGGTGCTGCAATAAATTGCAGACTGTCGATGAAACGTAATTTGCCAAGCGTAACTGATATATACTTTTCAAAATTGTTTGGAATACATTTTATTATATTATTTAATTTAAGTTTAGATTTAATTTTCTCATCGCCAAATGCTTCGACAATGATATGACTATCATAACCACGAAAAATTATGTAAAACGACAGGAATAAAATCTGGCGCACGAAATTTCAAATTACAATTGTTATGTGCTGCTCCGCGAGATTGGCCAGTTAGATGACAGTGGTCGCACACTTTATCGCCTAAGCTTTGTTCAGGTAGAGGTCTCTTGCAGATATGACAATTAACTGCCTCATCAAAATCAAGTTGTTGTTTGGATGTTATTTTTATTGGAGCTGTTCTGGATAATCTGTTGAAAATTTTATTAACATCATTTATTAAATTTTTTAGTAACCATACCGCCTCTATACAGTTTTATTGGACTTGAAAAATTATCTTTAGCGCAACAAACTACTTTATAAGCTGCTCCACAGGGAACATGTTGTTGTATTTTTCTGGTGCTTGATTTATTTGGATCATTTTCTGCGCCTGCCACAGGAACAAGTAGACATTCGAAATCAGCATAAATAACAAACGGAATATTTAATTTATGATTATAATTTTTAAATTTTAATACTTTTTCTTTTTCTCCTGGCATTGTTATTCTTTGAACATTAACACAGTATTTAAGATGATCTTGCAGTTTTTTATCTTTAGAAAAATCTTGTAAACAACGGTAGCAGAAATATTTCTTATTTTTATCTTTATTATATTGTCTGCCAACTAGGGCGTTAAAGTTTTTTATCCAAACGTAATGATTCCTGTAAAACAGCAAGTTTATTGTCGATTGCGAAGCTTTTTCTGAAATATACCTTGGATAAACATTTTCACTCTCGTCAAGACCAAATAAATTAACTGAAATATTATTTTGCTTTTCAAACTTTGGTATTTGACTTTCTGTAACTGGAAAGTAAAAATGCCATTAAAATTTAATTTTGATACGTGACTAAAATACTTGTCAACGCGATCAGCATTTTTTCTGCTGGAAACATCGCAGAAAGAATAGCCCACTGGAAACATCTGTTATCAATGTTCTTGACGTTTATGCACCATTTTTTGTTTTTAACTTTTTGAGGGAGATCAACGTAAGAACTACCGCGAAGTACGTTATATGTCGCTGTGTGAAATAAAACTTCTTTAATCATTTCAAATTTCCAACCTGATCCTGATACATTATATTCCTCCAATATTTTATTTATTTCCTGATGTATTTCATCGGCGACTGAGGAAGTGTTTGTTCCAGCTAATATTTTTCGTGATTTAGCTGTTAAATATGGTTCGGCAATTTCGTTGATGAAATTTACATTTTCAAGTATATCTTTTTGAAGTGCATGTAGCTTTGATAAAATAACATAATACTGCATTATTAGCTTGATACTTCTATGCACTGCAAGTTCTCACATTACAATTGGATGCAAAAGATGAAACAAATTTGTAAAGTTAAAATTTACTAAAACATTTTGATTATCAAACCGATAGCTGTTGTCAAATCCTGCAAAAGCAGTGGCTATTTTTGTAGGTTCTCCTATAAGGCTCTTTTTGGCTATATCTCACAATTTCAGCATGGTTATATAATGTAATATTATATCTCTAATTGATTATTCAATCAATATCTCACCGCACAATGCGCATGCGCTAGTTGAACAATCAGTTAGAGATATAGAAATGCATATAGTATAATGACACAGAATTTTGCAAGCGAGCAAGAGCGCTACTATGTTCATCCCAAGTATAGTTTGGAGCTAATTCAAAATTGTCTGCGGCAGTGTATTTTGTTATCAACTCTCTTATCGTTTTGTTGAGATCGGTTACATTATACGCCCCCGTGGTATTCTGATACCCAAGCACCAGAATTAAATGTAAAGTCGTCATTGACGTTTAATTTTACATTTGCCATAGAATTCCATACCATAGCAGAAATCAATCCGACGCGTCGAGTAATAATGTTGTTGACATTGATATTAAAGTTGTTAGATAAGATCGCTGTGTAAAATTTCGTACTCGTCTGATGTTAGTAATCTGCTAGATCTAAGATTATCTAATATATCTACAATTTCGTTGTTGATTTCCATACTTTCATTACCAGCTTCTTTTGATATTATTAATAATATAAGTCTGTCAAACAATTTTGCATTTGATGTAAAAACTCGGACACCAGATCCAGTTCTTTCCTCTGGTAATCTTTTATCTCGTTCATTTTCGTATTTATCAAATAATCTTCTAAATGTCCAACCTTTACTATAATCTTTTTCTCTGGTTCTATACTTATCTGCTGTCATTTTTAAAACATTAGCAATAACTCTGTCTCTTATTTTATCCATCATAACCAAACATTTCTTCCTCTGTTTTAGCTTCTTTAGTTTTATCGTTTAAAATTCTTTTTAGTTTATTGTAATCATCATCACTCCATTTTCGAATGTTATTAATATCGGTAAGTTTGTCTTCTGCCTCTGTAAAGCTGTTTCGGGAACAGTCATTTTAAAGTCATATTTTGCTTTTGTTTTTTATCTTTGCATAATAACAACCATCTCTAAAACCAGGCTGACAATATTTGAAAGAACTTAAAAACTGTCTTGATATGATCATTTAAACCAAATTTTTTCAAGTTGTATTCACTGGGTTTTGAGAAGCTTTTATTTCAAGTCAGACATTTCTGAAGTTGAACCAGCATCATATTAATATAGCAGGAACTAAGTATTACAAGAATGTAGCATTGTTCTTTAAAAAATATGTACAGTATGAGCAAAAGTCACTGTAGTGAGATTTTTCACAATGTCCACTGTAGGAGCTATTTTGGAAAGTCACATCACCATCATTTTGATTCAAAACAAGCTACATGCATTAAGAAGTGTTTACCACAACTCACATGATGATAGGATTGCCTCCAAGAGGAGTAGTGATAGACTCTTAGGATCACTGCCATGTTGGAGGTCTGATCAGCAACAGTTTATAAGAAATCTTTTCATGAAAATCCAATGTTGCTATGACCATCGGTTTAGAGGAAGTTGCAATAACATTTGGTCATGCTGGCGGTCTCACAGGCACTATTTTCATTTTCTACCAGCTATGTATTATAGGAAGGCTTTTGGTAAAAGTCCTAAGTCACTATAACCATTTGATCAAGAGAAGATTTTCAAGATGTCTTATGATTGGCACCATTTTCATTTAGATCCAAGTACATACGAAATCTTTCAGTGAAAACCCAATGTCAACATGACCATCCATTCAGGAGAAGCAATAACAAAAGCTCATAGATGCTGGCCATATTTGATTTTAAATTGACACCATTTTCATTCTGACCAACATCAAAAGATGTATTTCAGTGAAAGAAGCACTTTAGAAAACCTAATGTTACTATGAATATTGTTCATGAAACATAGTGAAAACATTGGTCGGCTGTGAATAAACAATTTGCATTATTAATTATTTTACAAATTCTGGGTGTTGTTGCAGGTCACAGGAAATAACTCCATGGGCTGCATATAACCCGTGGGCAACATGTTTGAGTCCCATGAAATAGACCCCAGGATGAATATCATGGTAAGGTTTCACATAAATTTTCTCATTAGTTTAGAAAAAGTATGAATAAAATCCTGTCCTAATCAAAGTATTCACGGATGCCAGATATACAAATGTATGGATGATGCATGAGTGGCTGTTACATTAACTCATCTGGCTTACTATGTCCAGAAGAGCTAAATATTGTACCACAGATGACACAAGAAAACACTATACATTTATTTGATATGAAGCAATTTTAGAAACTAACACTTTTGATTTATTTTTGAATGTAATCATCACAAATCATTCAAAATGTTTGAATTGCACTTTAATATTCACATGCATTTGAGGATGGAAAAAAATACTGTAATACATTTCTGTTGCAGTTAGTTTAGACTTTGAAAAAAATTTAGTTCTCTGTTTTTGTTTTCAAATTGTCATTCTTTTTTATTTACTGAATGATACATCATTCTTGTTTTCTTACTGAATGATATAAACAATATCAAATCAGTGATTCAGTTTTCTTACTTTACAAAGTTTATCTTTAGTTAATAACTATTATACTAACAAGCATTGAACCCTTCTACAAATATGTCTTGGTAGCCTGTCCAAACAAACAATGATAAACTATAAACACTCTAATGTACTCTTATGATAGATTTCAAATGAAAAGCAAAATATTTACATCCACAGATGTACAAGAACTTAATTAATGATGTTAAATAGAAAAGACAAAAGCATTAAGAAGGCAGTAGGACATAATTTTATTTGCATATATCACCCAGTCATGACAATTTTAGAGGTAATATTAGTAACAACAAATTCAAACAGATAACTGATCCTTGACATTTTGTACACCTTCCATCACAGCTATAAAAAGTCTTGTCTTGATTGTATAAATGTTGGCTTATTTTTCTTTGTCTAATACAGGTTGAACAATTTGGAAAGTATGATCAGTCTAAGCACTTTTACAACAGAAAAGCCATTCCTACAAATAGTTCTAGTCATATATTAAAACTAAGTGAAATAAAAATTTTGCTGCCCTTGTGAGTTGACTGACATTGTATTGTACACATTGCCATGATTTTTTTCTTCAGCAAATATTCAGATAATTCAAGGTGCTTACTAAATATAGAAATTAAGATGAGATAAACAAACGGATGAGATATCTATTAAAAATGAAACACTTAAAATTTATTAACTACAGAGTTTCCCAATGAATAAATTTCTGTCAGTAAATATTACCCTATTTAAATCCATACATTTACAATCCAATGAGATGTAAATATGTCTAAATATTACATTTCACTGAATAGATAGAGGTTATTAACTGAGTATTGGAAAAAAAATTGGACTTGAGACCACATGAATGAGGTCCCATTATTTTGTTCATTGAATGTTACCTGTTAACCATATAAGGAAATGGTGAATGTACTTAACTACAGTCAAAATTGCTAGATATTGATAAGTTCCAGTAATAATTAGTTAAGGGTACTGTTTCTAAAGCATATAATAATGTTTAACATTGCAATTTACATTCTTTACATAAAAACTGATTTAAAATAGCCACATATATTCCCTGTTCTAATTTTACAAAAATATTCAGGATACAGTCAGTTTGCTATAATAGAAGTATTTCAAATTAATTGAATCCTAATATGATAAGTCTGTGCCAATCAGAACACGCTCAGGTATTTATGTCAATAATAAAAAAAAACACCAAGAAAATAATACCTTAGCTGCCATTGCATATACATATACATTCTTTACCAAATAATGTCAAATGCACACCACACACTATCATTATCCTGATAGCATTAACTATGTGACTTGACTGAGATAACTTATTCTTTGCTAAAACATAACCAGCTTTCCATTTTTCCAGTAATAAGTCACTAAATCACTAGAGATCTTTCTTCCACTTTACTTCATGTCCAGATAATTCCATAAAGGTACCATAATACTTGACATAATTCAATTTTGCTTAGCATCTTTATAAATCTGACTGAGTTCTCTGCCATTTTCCTGCATATCAATTACTCAAAGAATATCTGAGACAGAATTTGATTCCAAAATCCAGGAAGAGTTCCAAATTACTTGTTATTAAAGCTTATGCCCGACTACAGAAAAAATTATACCAAACTGTATGATATCAGAACATTCTACACCTACTTGTCAAAAATGACAGGTCCCCTGCGGTTGTCAAAGGACAATCTGGAGAAGATTTATTTCCCATTGTCAATATGACACTGAACTGTAACCCTTTATAATGAAATACTATGGACCCATGCAATTTGTTTAGTACCTCCATATATTTCATTATAAACTTGTATAAATAATCAAATATACACATAAATCAACATTTTCTGTTTACAAATATTAAACTTATGCAGAATTTAATACAAATTGGCTCCAAAACATTGTTACATTACACACATGTATGAAGATACATGTTTAGAAACTTAAAATGATCCCTTATAACATTTAGCTTTCATTTCTGAAATATAAAATATCTAGAAAAAAAAAAATAAAAACCAAACAACACGTATAATAATTCAGACACTATATATCCTGATCAATTAAAAATTACAACACAGTGAAAACACAGCCATTTCTTTTAAGAAAATTAAAAATTGCACATAACTTAATGCTAAAAGTTAGACAAACCACAGTTCAGCTTTTCTCTCTTTGAGTCACAGAATATAGAGAATCTACTTTGATCTTTAAAGCCATCTGACATGAAAACATGAAAATCTAGTGCCCAAAATTTACTGTCTGGGGGTGGGGGAGAGGGAGAAAGTAGGGTATAGAGTGCCAAGCCCAGCACTATTTTGCTTGCTGACTGAGTTACAAATTAAAAAAGTATGGCTCCACAATCATCAGGAAAAATGTCTTAGAATATGTAAAATCAGTTTCAAAGGTGAAACATCTCTGACAAATTTTCAACAGTAACTGAATAAATTTGGTACCGTCAGCTGTATTTTATCACAGGCTTGAAAACCAAATTCTAATTCTACGACAAAACAAATACATATACATTACTATTTAATGCTACCTAAGTTTTATGGTGACTTCCTGCAACTGGGTACCGCTCCGGTGGCCTAGTGGTTAGAGCGTCCGCCTCGAATGCGGGAGGTCGTGGGTTCGATCCCCGGTTGAGTCATACCAAAGACTTACAAAAATGGTACTAACAGCTGCCTCGCTTGGCGCTCAGCATTAAGAGGTTAGTGTTAGGACTGGTTGGCCTGGCGTCAGGATAATGTGACTGGGTGGGACATCATGCTACATGTCTGCGGCATGATGCCCCAGTGCTAGACATCACTATAAACTGCCACACTGCAGACATCGTAGCGATATGACTGAAAAATTGTTAAAGCTACGTTAAAAATCATAATCACATCACATCACACCCTGCAACTGGATTCCATTCCACAGTAACAGTGTACTTTTTAAACTGCCTTGGACACTAATAAACAACATTTATAATTAAGATCATTTAAATATTCCTTAATTTGACCCACATTATAAAGAAAACATCACTCAAAACTGGTTATTGATGAAAGAAATTAACCATAGAATCACTTACCCTCTACCATTTCTTTAATATTTGACATCTGATTGACAACAATTCTGTATTTGAAATATTGAAAATTAACTGGACTGATGATTATATGATAAGATCTTTTAGATATATCATGTACATCTCTTAAAATTCAAGGTGATTGTTAATTTATTCCATATGTCACAATAATATATATAAAAACAACAGAGATAATTTAAACAAATTATACATTTTCCAGGTGTACCTTACACAACAACAGAAGTATTCTTTACACAAATCATTCTACATCATCAAAGTTCTTTATATCTATTAATGCAGATTCAGCCAAATATGTCTGTACACCAGTTGGAATAATTTTTTCTTTTATCATCATTTTATTCCGTACATCTGTGAGTGCATATCCCAAAAGATTATGACCCAGCCAGGTCTCTTTTTTCTGGGCCTTTGGGTCACTGGCAGCCCTACCTATCCCCCATATTCTGTCATAGGGGCTAGCTTCAACAAGGATCATGGGATATGTACTAAAACAAATGATAAGTCTTCATTCTGGGAAAATTGAAATTAAAGATAGTATACAAGTCAATTATAGCACATTGTCTTTTAATATACAGATGGTATGGTGCAGATCATGTCACCTCATAATAATGTAACCTGCTCAACAGGTAAATTGTTATAACTTGAATACTTGAATATGGACCACACATATATTTATGAAACAAAGGGACTAACTCTGCATTACAGGAAAGATAATCCTAATTTAAATATACAGATATTAATCACATATTTGGAGCAGATGATGTCACTGCAGAATAATGTAACCTAGTAGTAGTGGAATTTGTCAAACAAAGGGATTAGCTCAGGATTACAGAGATACAGAGATGATAATCCTGATTCACAGCAATGTAATTTGGCATGATCCCGAAGATAACATGTGAGTGAAGGATCACTCTGGCTCAAATAAATGCAATACACATATTTAACAGGATTTCAGCATGTTACATTATATGCCTGCCCCATGTTTAATAGTTCTTTATATGTGTGCTAGTAAGGCATGGTCGATGCAACAACCATTGTGACCTTCTCAAAAAACTAAAGGGACCTTAAACTTTGACCCCATTTTCCCCAAACAACCTATCATCTTTCCTACTTAAATACCATACATAAAACCTGGCAAAAGAACATGGACGTGAACTGAAGTGATCTTGATCTTCAACTGTCTGACACCCCTCCAATCAATAGGTTTCTGCCTTACTCGAATTGTGAACCATCAATAAAGTTTAGTGTAATTCTGTGATGCAGAATCAAAGTAACCCCGCATTTTTCATCCTTCAGTCATAATGATCTCGACCCTTAACAATGTGACCTCCAAATCAATAGGTTTCTTCCTAATCCCAATTGCAAACTATCCACAAAAGATGAAGATAGATTGCATAAAACTAAGTGATTGTGCACAAATGAAACAAATAACAAAATTGAGACATACATAGAACAATCCCTTCTCTATGTATCAAAATAGAGAACTGTTACCAAACATGCAAATCAAAAGGATGTTTGGTCACAAACAAACTTAATTTTCTAGCAATACGTATAAACCCTAACTGCACAGGAGGCCAATTTTTATGTAATTCATATGTGAAGCAACCTGATTCAGTTGTTAATATTTACCTTATTAAAGTTAGCAGTGTGAGATCTAGAGGCAAAGTTACACCACACAGAAGTCATTTTTCATCTTTCAGTCATAACAATCTTGACCTTTAACAATTTGACCTCCAAATAATAGGTTTCTTCCTAATCCCAATTGCAAACCATCTACAAAAGCAAAAGACAGATTGCATAAAACTAAGTTATTGTGCACAAATGAAACTAATAACAAAGAGAGTTATACACAGAACAAGCCCTACACATGCTACTTCGTAACAAGTTGATTACCAATCTTGTCTTCTACCACCTGCCTTGTACCCATTCTGACCCCATAAATGTGTCACTTATTTTCAGATGATTTATCTAACCTTAAATAGCACACTGTGTTTTTAAAATTCCAGTATTGATTGATAAAGCTAATTATGTCAACAAATGTTTATATTCATTGATGTTCTGGACTGTACACAGTGAGTAATATAGTACACAGGCAAAGAAGGAGCGCCAAAAATGATGAGGCATCAATCATACAAATGAAATAAGGATGGGACAAAAAATTAAAAATCAAAAGTAGGACAATGTGCAGGATTGCAGCTTGCACCAAGCCCTTCTGTATCAGGCAAAATGGAAAACTGGTACCAAATATGCACAGCAAATGTTTAACCCAAAAAGGTATGTTTGGTCACAATAAAATAATAATTTCTAGCAATACATAAAACCCTGTCTGAGAAGGAGACAATTTTTTATATAATTAATATGTTAAGCAATCCGATTCAGCTTTTTATATTTACCTTATGGAAGTTAGCTGTCTTTACTATTCCCAAGCAGACCTCTTTCCACTTCTGAGGATTGAAATTTCTCGCTTGCCTACCAAGTTTCTGTTGTTTTCTAGGATTTCTCTTCTTCAGGATTTTGTCTGCAGTTTTGAAATCCTGAAAAATTACTGAAAATAATGCAAAAGTTTAATATTTTTCAAGGGCATAGAAAATGTGTCATCAAACTTTCCAAAACAATGTACCAAAAATAAAATCTTTTATATACAAGTCCATTAAAAATTAAAATTCATACAGCTTTATTTTTGACAATAATTTCAAAACAGATTAACAAGTACTTGAAAAGTACCCAATGATTTCCCCAGTATTTTTTATAGCATTATGGTATGAAGACGTTAGCATCATAAAATGTTTTAAAAATGTATGTTTTTCATTGTTAAAGTGAAAAAATTAATATTAATGAAATACAATAAAGATACATGTATTTATATCATTATTTCCTTAAGTTAAAACATGATTGGATTTCAACAATTAGTTTTTGAAATATATATATATATATATATATATATATATATATATATATATATATATATATATATAAACACAGTTGATTTCATCATCACTGATCAATCATCAACGTCAGTGAAAAGACAAAACCAGCATCAAAGGTCACACAGCAGCAGTCCAGCCAAGCCAGGTACAAAAGACAATGGCTGAACTGAGAGTAATTATTTTGGATTATCTTAATGAACTACCCAAAAAGGGTTAATAACACATCATTTGTGTGGTAAGGCTTTGAATTAGCTTACTGGATGTTTATTTAACAGATTAATTTTTAATGGTTAGCAAGAAAATCAAAAGCATATTGGCACTGGTGCATAGCAGATTAGTGGGCTTTAAAGCAATGTGAGCAGAAATGACGGTGCATACGGACCACTATGGTAAAAGGTCCTCAAAAAAAAAAAAAACATACAAAATCTTTCCAATTTTGAGCTGTGAAATTCTTGAAAAACCAGGTCTTCTCCTGCACAAATATGATTTGATTCATACCAGCAAGCATGCCATACATCCACACATACTATCTAACAACAGATAAAAGAGCCAAATATTCTGATCACTAGTGAAATTTTAAATCTCTTACACACATAATGTAATGCCACTGTTTACTCTCTGAAGGATAACAGGCTGTGATACAGTGGCCATTGCTATGCTTGCAATTTTCCAACTATACCAATCCAATGTCAAGTCCATGCTTGATGATAAGCTCCCCCACCCCCTAAACCACAACCACAACTACTCTGGTTTAAAAATATTTTGGCTAATATTTACCAAAGAAATATGTTTCTGATAAGAGTATCCCTTATTTTCAATAAATGAGTTAAAAGCTGGCCCCTTAGACTTATGGACTAACATTGTATATTTGAATCCAGCTTACATAATCACTAAAACTTCACACTTTAGATAATCTGGAATGAGTCTAATTACATATAAAACAAATGTTTATCAATTCCAGAATAAAACGTGTCCCAATAAAATACATATAAAAAAGCAATGACTCCTACTTTTTCTTGTGACACACCTGCTTTCTGATACATCATGAACTGCTCTGCTGTGACAAATGCATTATCTCTTACAGTAAAAGTGTTTTGATACAACTGATACAACAAATGGACTCTCCTTCAACCAGAAAAATTCAAAATCTGGATGTTCTACTGTCTTGTCATCCTCTTCATCTGAATAAGTGGCATCATATGAAGTTGGTCTATCATTTCCAGGCTTTACTCTACCAGGCTTCTCATTTTTTCCATATCCAACAGTTTCAGATTTCCCACCTCTCCCATGCATACCCCTGTGGCCCTGGAACATGTATTTGAAAAATAAACAATGAATGTCACTGAAGTGAGATACCACAACCATTACCTCCATCCATCACGAAGCAAATATTATAAAGTGTTTTGGGGTTAAATTACTATATTCCCTGCCTGCTTGTATGAAATGCCTTCCAAACTGGATCTCTAGACTAAACAGAGGAAGTCCTCAGTTACAGATAAGTGAAAGGGTCAGGGGTCAATAATGAATGAGGACAATTTGTATTGCTGTGACTTTAAAATTTAAAAACAAGCCAAATTTAATATATCTATCTGAGATTGTTTGTGTGTATTTGATTGTGTATTTGGACCCATATATAACCTCCTATACACAGGCAACAGGTACAATTGAAACTTGAATGCTACTGCTTAGAGAAAAGCACACATTCCTTATGTACAGGTGAACCCTTCAAAAAGCAGATCAATCTAACCCAGCAACCAGATGCATGTCCTGATCTGTGTTGCTCTGGATTAGGTCCTCTATTTTCCCATTTTCCTCCACTTCTTTCTTCATTAGTGATGACTTGATCTGAAAGATTTTACTTATAACATTAAACAACTATATATATATATATATATATATATATATATATATATATATATATATATATATATATATATATATATATACAACATCAATTTCTTTTTCTGATACTTATTAATTCCACTCTCCTTTGTCAACATTACTGGGATTTAGGCATATCCTTTCACAGATATCAAGTTAATTAGAGTAAGAGTCTGATACTGTACAAATGGTAGTGCTAAAGCAACTTGTTACTGAATTTCAATAGTCAGCTGCATTTAAAATCAATTTTATCTGATTCGTCGATGAGAAAGTTGGTATGGAGGGGTGGTTAAACTAATTTTAATAAAAAATGCAATACTTAGCTATTGTGTAGCTGACCTTGTCCATATGATGAGAACTCATCCTCCCATAGCGTACATTTCTGGAAAATTCCATAATCCTGCACTATGACCCAATGTATGCTCAGGAGTAATCATTGTTTTTAGGTGAATCAGACTATAGCAATAGGTAAGTATTGCATCATTAAAATTAGTTTATCCCTTCCCCAAAGAAAACTACATTTTAATATCAGCTATGCAGTTACCTGTTGCTATTGCTTAGCTGAATTCACCAGTTTTGTGGGAGGCTGATGAACCCTAAGAATAGGGAAAGAAAACTAGAAAATACTCACCTTTACAGTAAGAGTGTCAACTACTGTATGCTGGCATTCTCTTGGGTCACTTTTTTACAATGAGTATCAGCCCTAGTGAAAAAAAAAAGCCTTCACTCTGGTCTGCCAAGGAATGAGGGTTAAAGAAGGTAGTGTGCAATCAGAAAAATACAGCTTTTATCACGTCGTCCAATGATGAGTGAGTTACACAGGTCATTAGGTAGTAATGGCATGAACCTCATGGGCGTTGATGTTCATGAATGAAAGGCCCTTCTTGATAATGGACTGATACGCTTTCTTGATAGCTGTGACAATCCACTTCAAAATAATGGACGCTGAAATTTCAGCAGAACCCTTAAAAAGGAGGAAAGGACACTTCCTGCCCTTTTTGTCCCTTTAGATGCTGTCAAATTGAAACATAAATCCATAACAGAGCACAAAAGTAGATTTTGATAATCTGCAGCACAGATATTGCTGACAGTGTCAATCTGTCTATGGAGTGCACCTTCCAATAAAAGCTGGGGCTTTTTCGGCTAAAAGACCTGGTTGGCATAGGAAAGAAACTGAGTCATAGTTGCCACTAAACTGCAGACAGTCTGGTCCTATAGACAGGGCATAAAGCTTGCTCCTATGCCTCATGGTGCCAAGGAGAGCAGGAAAACTGTCTCATAGGTAAGGTTCTTGAAAGAAATTTCACCCAAATGTTCAAAGAGGGGTTTTGTTAAAAACCACAAGGCACAATGGATTGCATCTAGGTATTAGAGAATGAGACACTGGTCACTGAAGCTCAAAATGCCTTATCAGTTTGGCAATATCTGAATCTGAACAGATGGCAGGAAGTTTTGAAAATCTGAGTGTATAGAAAAGGGATGCCCTACAGACCTTGATGTCTACCATCAAGTATTTTTTCCCTTCAAAATGTAAAAGATCAGCCACTGTACTCATAGAGGGACAGCTAGGATTAATGCATTTCCTACTGCACCAATCGCAAAAGATTCCCCAATCACAGACCTTGGATGTAGAGGGTCTCCTGATTTGAACAATACATGCAACTTTGCCTGAACACTTCTTCTGTTGGAGAGATCATTTGAGATGAGCCAAGTATGAAGGTGGAGAAACTGTGGACTCCTGTGAAGGAGAAATCTTCTGTGGTTTGACAAGAGGTCTGTCCTCCAGGGTAATGTCCTGGTCTGGTCTACATTCAATGAACCACTATTGTTGGGGACAATGAGGGGCTATCAAAATGAGGTGAGTAGTGGAGGTCCTTAATTTGTTAAGTACTTGTCGGACCTGACAGGTGGGAAGGCTTAAATGAAACTGAGGGAAATGTAAAAGTGGAGCTTTTTGCTTAGCATTGTCACAAACAAATCCTCCAATGGTGTCTCCCAAAGTCTGACCAGGAAGTCTGCTAAGAATTGGTGCAGAAACCATTCCATGAGAACTATCTTCCCCTTCCTTGACAGACAGCAGTGGGGTTTGAAAGCATGCATGGGGACTCCAGCTAGACACCGGTCCTGATTTGGCCACCGAATCAGATGATAGTGAAAATCCTGACATAGAGAAATCTGAACAGAGGAGAAACTGGAGAGGATGCAAATGCAAAATTCTTTGGGTGTGGAAGTTAAGACAAAAAGGAGACAAAAAGGAGAGTGTGACATTGGAAGATTTCTCCATTCAAGCAAAGGTGGGGCTATTGCCTGTGAGGAGAAAATATTGGGAAGTGGAAGTACACTCAGTTGGGGGAGGGGGGCAGACCGACCACCCGTTATTCTTCCTTGCCAACTCATGGACTTTACACCTATGAGAATGCTCATTAACCATGGCCAAATGAGGAAGCAAAAAGAGATCTGTGGTGGGGGAGGCTGACCTGGAGAGTTTTTGTGTCCCTTGTGCCCAAAGGCTTGCAGCACAAATCTGGGGGCAGTGGATGGTAAACTTCATTAACTGTCCTGTCAAAAGTCCAAATTACTTCCTGGCTGGTTCTGAGTGAAATTTGTAAGTGTTCATGAGGACTGATAGTACATCATCAACCTGTTTTCACTCCCGTGAAACAGGACTCTTGAACCCTTGGTCACGTTTTTGTTTGGTAAAGCATCTGGAGCTATGGAGAACCTCATCCTATAACTCCTAACACAGAGTAAAGGGAATGTCCATGGAGGCCAAATGCAAAGGAGGAGTAGAGAACCTCTAGATACTCCTTGGTCATTTGGAAAAAGAGGGCCTGTCCCCCTCCCTCTGTTCAATCTCCAAGACAAAGTCAGTTCATGGGCCAGAACATTAGCCTCTATGAGACCAATAGCCTGAAGCCAATGGATTCAGAAAAGGACCAAATACTTACCTGCACTGGATGTCCCCATATCTAGTAGGGATTGAGTGGGATAATAAGGAAAGGGGTGCCAATCTGATCCCCTTCTTTAGTCTGGCACACAAAAATCCAGCTCTAGTTACTTGCGGAATTTAATGGTAACATGGAAAAAGGGGAGTATCAACCTGATCCCTATCCACATACCAAGGGGGCTCCAATGACCAGTGACTATACTAAAACACCAGTGTCCCGCTGAAGTAGATTGGTGTTGAACTGTCAGTGATGGTCACACAACTCTAATCTGTAGGAAGACCTTTCTCGGATCATAAAGATCTGAGATCATTGCTCTTCCATAACTGGATGGTTAGAACCTGTTGCTGAGAATGGACTTGTGGTGCTGACAAGGCACTGCTCTTCCAAAAAAGTAGGTTGCAACTCTCTCTATGCCTTATAGGGGTGGAGATAATGCAGCTCCTCCCTCACTTTCCAGCTACTTATTATTTCCTTTGGTAGTGGCACCATCAGCCTTATGTATCTCCAAAGAGACAGATCCTATCCTGCTGAGACATAAAGGCCTCAGTGATGGATACCTTGTTCCCTCCCATGGGCCTTAGTTATTTCTCAAGAGACCGACCCAGTCCTGCTCTGAGCCCAGAGGGAAATGGATACCTTAACTAATTCCCTTGAGAGGGGCCCTAAGATATCCAGTCCTATTCAGAGCTCTGAGTGGTTCAGCAATGGTTCCTTTACAAACCCCCTTGAGTGGGGTCCTATGGAGACTGATCCATCCCTGCTCTGAGCCTTGAGGGGAACAGAAAGGATCCCTGACCAACTCCCTGACCAACTCCCCTGGAAGAGGCCCTATAGACCTTAAGCGTCTCTGCAGAGATGAAAGAATCCTTTGCTGAGACACATGATGTCAGCCAGGGCAGTCACAAGTGGTGAGCAATATGGTCACGAAGGCTGGGGAGGCACATGTACTTTTAAAAAAAAAAAAACAGTTCAGTGGGTGCTCTATGTAAAGCACTTTACATACTTTGTGGTGAGAATGCACAGGTCAAGTGGAGAAGCAGCATGATAATGGCATGTGCCATGTTAAGTTAGTATCTCGTATTGGATGTTGGTCATATGACTACTCATCAATAGCCCTCTCTTAGTGCCCCACAAGACACTGATACCTTGTATCTTACTTTACCAGCTCCAATCATGTTATAGTTTATGTCAAGCAGATGTTGAAGTAGAACCAATGAAGGTTCATGTAGCTGTTACTCTTAGCCTAAGTGTTGTCCTTGGCTGGTGTAAACACCAACACAACAAATCCTAGTTCCTATTATTCTTTATGGTTATTTGATTGTGAGTGAGAACCTATAGTGAAATAGAAAAATAGAATATTTTGTTTTTAAATTGAGAGACTTATGGTATACTTTTGAGTATGGTCTTTTCTCTTTTAGAAATAAATTTATCCTTACTGACTTTACTAAAATATTTCTATTTCAAAGATAGCTTTTTTGTCATGACATTATTAGAAAGGAATTATTTTGTTAAGTTTTACTACTAAGGTGTTAAAGTTTTAACTTCATTCAATTAATAACAAATAATGTGTTACAGCTCTATAGTCTTAAACTAGCAGAAAAAGAGTTAAAACTATCAAGTTTTGTACAATTCAACAAATAATTTCCCTAGAATAAAGAGTGAAAATTTAAAAAGAACTGTATTGTGAATTAAATCCCAAACAGTCCTACAAGTTCTGTCACAAGTCCAAATGTATGAAGTTCCAACTGAATTCCAGTGGTATTCCAAATAAATTCCAATACTGAATGTAATGTGCCTGTAGTTTTGTGCTAATGTGTGGTGATGTATTAACAGTCTTTTGATGTATCACAATAATATAATCCAAAATGTCCTTGTCTCAATTCACTATAATTCCAAGTTAATGTTTAATTATTGGTCACTTTGCAATTCCAGTGAATAATGATTTGAATAAATAAATCCACCCACATTAAAAACTTAACAATAAGACTGATTCTGCTTCCAATGTTAAGGCAAGAATGAATAATCCTAATGTGAACAAGATTATATACCCCTCTACCTCACCTAGGTCACAATTACCTAATTTTCTGGAAATATTCTGTCAACTTAATGGGACATTTCATTCTGGAAAACTCTGAGGTCAGAATTATGGCTGCAGCACTTCACAAACCAAAGTAAACATGTTTACTATTAATACTGATCTGAATATTTAATCTTACTCACTGAGAAATATTAGCTATGTATTATGCTGTTTACATAATAAATGTTGGTCACATATTCCATTAACTTGATTTTGGACAAAGGTCAAGTACAAAATATCAATATACATAACATATAATCTTGGAGAAAAAGCAACAAACAGTTCAAAATAAATATGCAAAATATCAAATAACTTTTTACAGTTGTGATTAAAATTTGAATTTAATAATTTAAATTTAAAGTAATTTTAACAACTTTCATCAAGTAGTCTCAACAACTGTTTCTCACTTTATTCAAATTGAATATCTGCATTGTTTTAACTTTTTCTCTTTCCGAAAAATATTTGGCAAATTTCAGTACAAACTAATAGACAAGCATGCCACCTAAGATGATCACTGGGGTGCAAACTAGAAAGTGTATTGGCTGAGTGTAAAGCAATGTTGCACAAAGGCTCATTCTTTGTAAGGTAATATTTTTGCCTTGGGAACAATCATGTAGCAGCAGTACTAGTATTTCCAACTGGCCTTAGCATAGTGCAGAAGAAATAAAACAAATAGTTGATGAATTGCTCAGGAAAACCTAAATAAAGAATATACAAACCAATGTCTGATTAGCTTCTCACAGATGTCGAGGGGTCTTTCTAAAAGGGATGGATGAAAATCAGCACTTCTCATCAATCACTAGAAAGATAATATCAGCACTGATTTGACCAGACCATTTTAGAATAAAGTAATTTTTCTGCACATAATTTTTTTACTGCTTGCCACAAGGCAGAACCTGATGCATGGATAGTCGGCATTGTTGTCCTTCTTGATCTCCTTATTTACAATTAGAGATGCATCATATTCAGCTCCCTTACCACACAGGCAATGCTTTTCACCATCAGGAAAACTGGCATTAAGCTGTCTATGATAATTTACTGCCCTGACATGAACTGAAGAATGTGATAACTCAGTACTTTCCTCAAGGAAATCAAAAGCTTTTTCTTTTATTTCTTGTGCAATAGGCTTAGGCTAGTTGGGAGTGCTAGTACGGCTAGTACATGTTTTGGTCCCCAAGGTGAAAATATTTCCCAAGAAAGATTGTGCCTCTGTGCAATACTGTCTCACACTCAGCCTTACACTTTCTACATAGCACCACAAAAAGTGTATTATGCAGCATGCTTGTAATCTGTAGTTCATACCTGAAATTCGTCAAATATTTTCCAGAAAGAGAAAAAGTCTGAATGATGCAAACATTCAATTCATATAAACTGAGGAACAGTTGTTGAGACTATTTGACAAAAATTATTTAAATACTTTCAATGTAAATTAGAGTTTAAAAATTATACTGATTAAATCCAATTCTTAAATTATTTAATGTTACAGTAGGAATTTAGATCTTGTTCTTATATACCATTTTAGTGATGATCAAGATTCTAAATTAAATTACCCAAAACAGTTAAACCAGGTTCTCTTTGGCAATGTAAAGGTGAAATTTCAATTTATTAAATTTAAATCACAACTGCAAACATTTATTTCATTATTGCTACTATTTGAATTCTAATAATGTCATCAATTTCTTAACTTCCAAACCAAAGTTTTAAGGATCATCGGGTTACCTAGCCAAAAGCCTGACAAGAGTGATCGCTCTTTGAATAGATGGACTGGTGGCGAATCCTCTCCATATTACTGCTACTACTGGAGCAGATATGCACACTTTGTTAGGTTTTAAATATTAACTGCGGCGAGGCTGAGAGGATGTGCCATATTATGATTGGGTACGTATTTCTTTAAATAGATACTACCATCATAATACATTAGGAAAACAGGTGAGAGGTAGAAATTTATAACACCTTACCCCTGCGAAGGCCCAATCTCTCAATTCCCTCGCCAACAATCCATTTCTTTTTGGCTTCTATTGTCTATCTTTTCATGGTTTTTTGGTCTACCTGAGTACTCATTTCTTCTGTAACCAACAGCCCCAGGTCTATCTCCTTTCTCCTGCATAGCGTCATCTCTGGAACATTTTGGCTGGCTTTGATCATTCTCCTGGAATATACATTTGGAGTAGAAACGAATGTCACATGGGTGAAACAGGAAACTTTTAACCTATATCCATCAATGAGGTTTTGCCTTCTTTCTCAACCTGCTGTATTCCCAGCATGCACAAAAGATCTCAATCTCACCCTAATGTGGTTAATAAATTCTCAGGGTAACTAGCTGAACGAGGCTCTAAGAAGTAGGCTGATGATGAAGCCAATTTTGCAATTATGATAATAAACCTGCAATATTGTCACGTTTCATATTAATATCTGAAATTGAGTAGAGCAATGAATTTCAGCCAACTTTTATTATTAGATGAAAGTCAACAGTACATCTGAAGCCACGAAAGACTATTACTTTTGATCGATGCTTTGAATTGAACATGCTATACGTGTGATATCTCCTAGATTTCCTGTGAGTACATCGAAAATCAGAAAAAAAATTCTGTCTCCTTAAAGATAGAGACCACATCTCCCATTTTCTGATACTCGAAGTCATGTTGTGAACCTTCCTGATGAAAAATTACTGTATTTCCTCCTACAACGTTTTCAGATATCAGGTATAACTTTTCTCTCAGTAACAAGCTGAGTTGATGCTGAACATTTCGTCAAGAATGAAAACTCCTGAAAATGTATGGGCTATGCGAATGTGTTTGCTTCACCAGGATTATCATATTGAGAGGCAAGACTTACAAAATCAAAATAATTATAGGTTACTGCATTTGTTTGGGAAAATATGAACTAAAATTTTTCGGATGGATACTGCACGACCTATGCGAGTGAAGAATCCATCAGAGAAAACGAATTCATATTTTCCCATACAAAAGCAGTAAACCTTTTATTCTATACTAATTTTATCATTCTACCTAAGGCTTAATTATACAAACACACTACAGGAAACAGAGTAATTGAATTATGCTGTATTCAAAAATAAATACACAACCGTAGATTCATCAATACACAATAACAATATTAATGCTCACATTGTGCAACCCAGCGACCTTTGAACTTCGTCGCGCTTGGTCTACTCAAAATCGAAATTTAAAGTCATATTGTATATGAATGCGCATTGATTTTGTTTCTATGTTGATCCAACTCAATTCTGCTTTTCTCATTATGGTGGACATGATTATTGGGACATTTCATTGCAGTAAGGAGAATTCAGAATGGATTTCAGCTGGAAAAATAGGCTACTCGAAATTCCAGGACAGTTTCACTGTGTATCAAATTTTGCAGGATATGTTGGTTGGATTTGAATAACTAAGAAAGAACATTTTGAGGAAATTTAAGATGCATAAATGTAAGTATATTTATTACCATTTTTATTTACCAACTAAAGAAAATATGTTTATGCCCTGTCACTTGCATCTCGCTGTTGGAGGGACCCCAGCTATGACCTGTATCATACAGTGTGTGTCTTCTATCGCTAGCCTAACACTGTATCAAAAGAGTTACACAGGGAAAATTGCAAAGCAGCTGTTGTGCGATAGTCCATTTATCTAGCGGCAATAATACCATTTCGTGATCTTGGCTTATTGGCTCTGAGGCTCTTAGTTTCCTAACAAAACCTTCAGTTACATTTTTTCGCGAATCTAGTACTTTAACAGACTTGTAAAATGGTGCGTTTCTTATGGATATACGATAGCCCTTGGCCTCAGTATGCTTTTCTACTCTATATTATATAGACCATCGAGAGCATCTGTCATAGTCTAAACTATTCTCCTTGCGAAAAGATATAAATATTCTCCTAAATAACTGTTTCAATTATCAGAACGGTATTTTCAATTACAGCGTCTCTCACGTTTGTTGTTGACGTTGCGAATATCATGTCCATTCGTTTGCTTGTTTGAATGTTTCGTTTCTGACTCAGTGAACCCGTCCACTTGGTTAACTTTATCATCTACACTTTCAAATGGAGGAAACAGCTTCTTTAGTTCATTCACAAACAAATCTAATAAACCCAGACCTAAAGAGTCTGCTACATGTGTGTACATGGTTTGTTTACAAAGTAGTTTCTAACACACTAAACTATTTTAGGCTCACGTTTCGTGAACGTGCGTGCAATATCAAGTTTTTCAGTATCGTAAAATATTGCACGATTCTGACAAGGTAAAGTTAACGGAGACATAAATGAGCATATAATAAATTATTATTGTCTATGCATTATCCAAGCCATGGCTATACAGGGCATTCAGTTTGGCATATAAACAATGGCTAAACAAAAATCATTAACACCGTCTTTAAAACTGATTAGTATGTGTGTTTGATGAGACTGTATATTTTAAATAAACATAACAGTAAAATATGATTTAGGTCAATAAATTGAAACTTAAAGATTTTAAAGCATACACATCTTATAAAGAAATCCGAACAAAGCTGCCTTTTCTTTCATTTCAATATGAACATCTTCAACGTTATCTTTGGTAAAATCTCAACCTTGAACGCTTATCACGTTTCAGGACAAATACAGAGCTATAACGGGAATTATAAGGGCACAGCCCTTTAGAAATATTAGCGATAGTTATGACGATAATGATTCTTCAAACAGAAGAAATGTAAATTGCAAAAGGCAAATTAACACCACTAGCCTATGATATGTACTAAAAGTCGTAGTGCTATCATAACCAGTTCTAGAGCTTTGTCCCTGAATGAAAGTGTAGATAATGCATGGTGGATGACAGTAAAACGGAGAAAACATTCAAATATTTAAATCAAAGAACTGTGACTGGCGTATCATATATAAATTGTAATAGGTTTGAAAATATTAACAAAAATGAAAATGGAGGATTAAGAATAACTAAACGAACATATACATCGCTGTTCTATATACCAAATGCCATTCAGTTTTGGAGTTTTTCCCTGGAAACAAAAGTGTGGATAAGGGATGAATGGACGGACAGACAAACAGACACAAATATTAACCAGAAGATTTGGGAAATCATATATAACGCATAGCACAGTTTCTGTTTTCATTAAAAAGTCGTGTTTACTAAACAGCAATGTCCTCTAAACACTCAATACGCAGTTATACTTCGCTAAATTGTCACCCTTGAACCCAGCTTCCTGGCCGACTGGCTATATATTTAGTACCCACTATGGTCCTACCAGTGCTAATCAGCACTCCATTTATTTCCTATCATCTGTTGGTAATTTCTTTTTAAATGAAAACTGCGCTTTTATCTTGTGTTGTCTTCATTACTGGATGCAAAATATTAGGATATATATTTAACAGCACTGGTGTCATTTACGTTTTCAGCATCAACAGTGTCATATTTTGTCGGCAATGGTGTCATCTTCGTTTTTGGTTTAGTTCTTGAGTTTAAAAAACGTAACGAAAATACATTCCTCTGATTTTTCTGATTTATGATCCTTTCTAAAATATGAAATGTGTATATATTAAGGTAGGTTTAAAAAACAACGATTGTCTTTATTTTTAAATCGGAATAATAGGGGTGATTTGGATTTGAGATTGTATAGCAAGAGCTAGCTCCGCTAGCTAGGTTCTCTTCCTGAATATCAGTTGTCAATTATAAAAATACAAGGTTTAAAACCATTAAATTGTTTATATTCAAAATTTCGTAAGTGTACCTTAGAAACAAATCATGCCTACACTATGAAGGTTCATTTCCGAATTTCAAGGAGAGGTAAAGATAATGTACATTGTGCAACTTCAAATACATATCCCCAGAATACAGAAACAGTCATCAGCTACCTTCTTCAGACAGCATATAAATTTTCGGATAGTGATAAAACTAAATTCAATCAAAATTGGTGCTCCAGACACGGCTGAGTGGAACATTTTTGGCGGAAATGATGCACGAAAGACAAAACGTTCCCTAGAATAACAATGGGTTTTTTCACCCAATGATAGGGATATATCAAAATAGACAGGAAGCAAATCATAGCCAACTACGTTCCTAACAACAGTAAGTTCTTTGTAGAATGTTTGCAAACAGTAAGAAATTAAAAAATCAGTCTCTCAGTGGCGTTATTATATCAGCATACCTCATTTAGGTAGTCGATCACTATCAATGTTACAAATGCTAAATCTTAATCCTGCTAATTGTACTAATACGATATATCTTCCCATGTTCACCTCAGCTTGGTCAGTAAAAGCATCGTCATCGTTCCCATAGTTCCAAGCCAGCATTGTCCTGTCCACTGGTACTGAGACTGGAAAGATCAAGATACAATTGTTAAGAATCAGAAATGAAAACCATCATGTCCATTCTTCGCAGATATTGTTTGTAATGATACTTTTTTATGTGGCGCAAGAACGTGTCTACAGGAATTCTGAATGTCCATCTCTGTGTGTGTCTGTGTGCGTGTGTGAGAGACTATATTAGATTATGTATTATAACATTTAAAGTAAATAATATTTTTCCTTCTGTCTAGTACCCGAGTGCCAACTCTAGTCCCTAGCCAGTTTTAATAGTGGTCTCGTGAAAATGTACAAAAACACTGGTGCCTAGTACATGTTGACCTATGACTGGAGACAGGGTGGCGATGGTCACACAACTCCAATCTGTGGGAAGACCCATCCTCAGGTCGAAAAGACCTGGATCGTTGCTTTTCCCTAAATGGATGGTTCGTTCCAGTCACCAAGAATCCTCAGGTCGAAAAGACCTGGATCATTGCTTTTCCCTAATTGGATGGTTCGTTCCTGTCACCAAGAATCGGCTTGTGGTGCTGACAAGGCGCTTCTCATCCCTCACTTGAGGGTGCAACTCTCACAGTGCCTTAAAGAGATGGAGAACATGCAACTCCTCTCTCACTCATAAGCGGGCAACTCACTCTCCAGCAGCTCATTTTCCCCCTTGCGATAGGAACCATGGTCTTTATTCATCTCCAAATAGACCAGTCTTAATTTGATCCCTGAGGGTCTCCGCCATGGATACCTAAACTAACTTTCATAGGAGAGGCCCGATGAGTCTCCAAAGCGACTTATCCAGTACTGCTTAGAGCCCTTAGTGATTGAGCAATGAATCCTTTACCAGCTTCTTTGGGAGGGACCCTATGGGCCTTATGAGTCTCCCAAGAGAATGATCCATGCCTGCTCTGAACTGTAAGGGGCTAAGTGGCCATCCTTTTCAAACTCCCATTGGAAAAACCCAATGGGTCTTAAGTGTTTCCATAGAAACTGAATCAATCCTTTTCTGAGACTGTATATCAGACAGGGCCATCGCAGTACATTAACTACTGGAGCAGATATTACACTGTCAGGTCTTTAAACTGTAACTGCAGAGAGGAGAGAATAAGCATTTTCATATTTTGCTCCAAATAATTAATTTCATTTTTAAATAGGTTACACAGTCATAATACTTTAGGAAAAAAGGTAAAAGATTGTGAGAGTTACATCCCTTTAACCAAAATAAGCGCCAATCTCCAAATTCTCTCCCCAACAATCCATTTGTTTTGGGTTCTGCTGTATATCTTTACCTGGCTTTAGTCTGCCTGAGTACTCATTCTTCTGTAACCAACAGCCCCAGGTGTATCTCCTTTCTTACGCATCTCTTCATTTCTAGAATCAGGCTGGGTGTGATTGTTCTCCTGGAATACAAATTTGCAATAGAAACGAATGTCACATAGGTGAAGCAGGAAACTTTTAACCTATATCCATCAATGAGATTTTGCCTTCTTTCTTAACTAATGTACTACCAGCATGCATGAAAGATCTCACCCTAATGTGGCTATTAAATTCTCAGGGGAACAGTATGAAAAAGGCCCTAGGTAGAAGTTTGATCTAAAGTCACTCAGCGATACAATGACGGGTAAGGACAATGATATTCTTGCAATTATGATAATAAACCTGAAATATTGTCACATTTCATATTAATATCTGAAACTGATTAGAACAAATCTGAATGAAGTTTATGTTCTTTGACAAAACTCAACAGTACGCTTCAAGCCATAAAAGACTTGCTTTTGAGCGATGCTTGCTGCATTCAGCATACTATACGTATGATATCTCCCAGATTTTATGTGAGTTCATGGAAACATCAAAGCATAAATTTCTGTCTCCAGTGGGGTTTTCTTCACCTGATGAGAGAATATATCAAAATAGACACAAAGCAAATGACAAGAAACTATGTTTCTTGCAACATAAAGCCTTGGTAGATTATTTGCACACATTGAAAAATTGACAAATCAGTCCCTCGCTTTATCTCATTTAGGCTAGTCTATGGATGCAATGTTACAAATGCTACAATATCTTAATCCTGTTAATTGTATTACTATATCTTCTTGTGTTCACCTCAGCTTGGTCAGTTAAAGCATCGTCATCGTTCCCATAGTTTCAAGCCAGCATTGTCCTTTCCACTGGTACTGAGACTGGAAAGATCAGGATACAATTGTTAATAAATTTATCCATGATCACCAATTAAAAATATAATGTCCATTTCTGCTTATATTGTTTGTACCGATACTTTTATGTGGCACGAAAATGTGCCTACAGCAACATTTGTAAGAAACCCATAAATTCTTGGATATTCATACTGCTTAGTTCTATTTGCCTCTCTCTCTCTCTCTCTCTCTCTCTCTCTCTCTCTCTCTCCGTGCGTGTGTGTGTGTGTGTGTGTGTGTGTGTGTGTGTGTGTGTGAACTAGAGAGAGAGATTACATTAAATGATGCATAGTAACTTTTAAAATGAATAAGATTTTTCCTTCTGTCCTAATCAATTATGAGTGTAATTTTATTGTTGCAAATTTCTTTTTCTCAGTATTTTCCAAAATATAATTATTTGTGATTAATGAAATGTCATAGTGTATTTTATATGTAAATGCTCGTTGCATATACCAAATGTGGTCGAATACAAGCTTTGTATAGCTGCAGAAACTGGTTGTCCCTTTTAAACCAAAAGAAACTAAACATCCACTTACGGAATGCGTAAATTGTTTTTGATCTTTTGATACAGACCGATGCCCCTAAACTTTAAGGCTTAATCAAACAACCCCCTGATTCGTTTCTTCTGTATTTAGTTGCAATTTTGATATGACTACTATCATCCTTACCACATCTATGTGAATAATTAGATTATTTTATATTCATCATTTAGCATTTATTGGTGTTGAATCTTATTCCAAAATGTCAACATCTGGTAAATCGATGATGCATATGCAAAACAAATAACATCTATAGTCAAACACTTTAGTGTGGTGCACCCGTCTTGACATGTACACAAGTGATTCATCAAACAATTACTTACCAAATAATTAATATATTCTGGACATTAAAGATTTGATCCATGCAATAACCTTTACATCTATTCCATACCTTTACCATGATGAACAGTATCAAATGATTTTTTTAGGTAGAACAATATGTGTTGCTTTTCCATCAAGAACAGCACCAAATGATTTTCCATAAAGAAAAGTGTTAAATGCTTCACAGAAATCTATGTACACTACATCAACATTCTGCCCCTGATGAAACATTGATCGAGGTCTATTTTTAATTCCTTAGGCATGGAATTATAAAAACAACTAAACACCTAGACTGTACTGGATAGAATGTATGTCTCGCATTTTTTATTTCAAATTATTTTTCTGATCGCAGCGAATTCTCTTTTTGTTGTCCCTATCTAGTTCAATTATTCAGATGTAATAGTCAATTCTAAGTGGAGCAGGAAAGGGAATTGAAACATAAACGCATGTCTGGAGGAGATTGGTATTTAAGGCACATAACTCTTCCAAATAATGACATACGTTAACAGTATCCTACTTACTGTTTATAAGAGAGTTATCGGTATTATGAACTATAAAACATACATATGATATATCCTTGATATAGATATAATTTAAAAAAAAAATATGTTACAGTTATTCACATTATGATCTAAACTCCAATACAACTTAATATCTGCGAAACTTCTGTAGACATTGCTTGGTGCTCTTTACAATGTCTTCCGTAAAGCGATTTTAAAAAAACTCATCCCCGGTTGTAAGAATAGTAGTATCCCCATCTTCCCCTACTATGTTAGTGCGATTGAATCAATTGGCGATGACGTAGGTAGTTATCTGTAGATGACAGAAACTAAATTCATGCCTTGTCAGAAGGAGAATATTAAATACAGCATGCATGCAACCAATCTGGCAGTGAGAGCTGTCCTGCATTTTTCTAGAATACCGAAAGTGGTTGAAGACCAGTTTTGGGCGGGAAACCTTACTTGCAATACACTGTTTCGACATTACTTGTTAAGGGTAACTCGTATGTGCCCGAGACTCAGAGAACATAGGATACAACGTCAACAAACAAATCTTCAGAAAGGGAAAACTACTTTACCACATTGCAAGACTGATGTATGATGAAGACCATCAGAGCATGTTGGTTCTTCAGAATTATGATCCACATTCGATGCTTGTACAGGTTTTTAAATAAGTATTGAAACCTTAAATACTGTTCTGCAGTAATAGCTAGATAACTCCTTATTGAAAAACATTTCAATGCACACTCACATCGACTCAATGAATTATGTCATTTGTGTCAAACGTTTTCAAAATGACTCATTAAAAAAACCTTTGGCCATCAGAAATACTGCTGAGAACCAAGTGGCAAAATTACACAATGCAATTCACAAATGAATTATCTACTTTGAACGCATCCTACATGACTATGAAGGTGAAGGAAGATTAAAAGTAATTCTTAAGCTCCAGATGGTCAAAAGAAATAGTTCCAAACAACACTTTAGTAAATTAAAGTGTGATGTATTTTGTCTATATTTGGCATCAAAGGACTATAGTAGTTACATCATCTCAAAATCTTTGTACTTCTGAATAATATTCAGTCAGATTCAATTGTTGCTCACCTTAAAACATCTATATATAACCTATAAGATTTAAGAATTGAAAACTTTATTGAAGCACTCTGTAATGAGACTGCATATTTCCACAGGAACATCCTGATATTGCAGAACTTCCCGCGCAAAATTTAGGAACCATATTTTCCATCCACACAGGTTATGAGAAATAGTTTCTGGGAATGTCACCAGATCCTGCTGCATCTGCTATGATTGTTGTCATTCATCTGACGTAAATATCAAATTGTTTTATTGATCATGAGAAACAACGCTTATCAATCGAAATTTCGCTTGGTCTTCAAAGTGTGCTTTGCGGGCGAGACAAGAACATCATCAAGATATTCAAGTGCATTCTTCATGCAACATTCCTAGAAATAGTAGAAACGTACATTACATTTTGTGCAATAAAAGTATATAGTGACTGCCAACATGACCTTATAATGACCTATGTTTTCAAACTAAAAATGCTCCAAACTGGACATTTTATCTAGCAAACAAATTTGTATGCATTTCTGGTGTTTCATTGCTTTCAAATTCCACGTGGATTCGATCATTGTTTTCAATAAAATTGATCTGTCCTAAAAATTACCCCAATACTTTCATCAACTCTATTAACTAAGCAAGTGAGAAATGACAACGTTATCCTCGGTGTACCCCACAATATTATCGCTGATGAAAGACTAGACTATGTTTCCAACATCAATCATCGCATTGAAAGGCCGGTAGTTTCAGGATTGCTTTATTCACTTTCTAAAATTTGTGTTGCACGCAAGCTTTCCTCCAATTATCAGGAATATGTCCTTCGTTTTAGAATTTTACAAGCAATCGTGTTAGGCAACAATTATTTTCTCCCGTGCAATAGGAACCATAGTCCTTATCTCTCCAGTACCGCTTTTGAACCCTAAATGATTCAGCAATGAATTCTTTGCCAACTTCTTTAGGAGGGACCCTATGGGCCTTATGAGTCTCCCAAGAGACTGATCCATGCTTGTTCTGAAACGTAAAGGACTCAGTAAGGATCCTTGATCAACACCCATTGGGAAAACCCAATGGGTCTCAAGTGTTTCCACAGAAACTGAACCAATCCTTTTAGGAGACCGTGGATATCAGCCCGGGCCAATGCAAGGCCAGAGAAGCGCAATTTCACAGGCAACGCCCACTGGCATGACGTTGTTTCTCCATGTGGGTTCAGTACTTTAGCTTTTGCTTGAAAACCAGTTCAGTGGGCGCTCTGTGCGAAGCACTTTATACACTTTGTAGTGAGAATGCCCAGGTTGGGGTAGAAGCAGCATGATAATGGCATGTGGCATGTTAAGTTATTATCTTCTGTTGGGCCTTGGACATGTGATTAGTCATAAACAGCTCTCTCTCTTAGTGCTCAACAAGAAACTGATACATTGTATCTTCCTTCACCAACTCCATGGCGGCAATGATATTATAGTGCACACCGCAGGGTTGGCAGTCATCTTAGTAGAATCAGTGAAGGTTCGTGCTGATGTCGCTCTTGTCTAGATGTTGCCACTGGCTGGAGTGAACTCCATTACAACAAATCCTAGTAAGTACTTCGTATGATTGTTTATGATTATTTGATCATGTGTGAGAACTTATCCTGAAATAGAAAAGGAGAATATTTTCTGTTTAAAATTGATCAACTTGTGGCACATTTTAGAATGATATTGTTTTTCTCTTTTATAAGTAAATCTATCTTGTACTGGTTTATTTAAAAAGTTCCATTTCAAAGGCAGTTTTCTCGTCATGACATTATTAGAAACGAATTATTTTTGAAGTTTTATTACTAAAGTGTGAACGGTCTAATTGCATGAAGTTATGAATAAATAATGAAAAAAGGTTTTACAGTGTGGATTTAACTTTGAAAAGAAAAATGTGAATTTTTCACGTTCTTTTGTCAAAGAGGGTCTGGTTTTTGACATTTCTGGGTAATTTAATTTGAAAATCTCAGGCATCACATCGAATTTAATGTTGCATCTTCAGATTTTATCTCTTTCTGTAAAATATTTGACAAATTTCAGGTATGAACTATTTGACGATCTCTTGGGTACAATACAGAAATCGTACTGGCAGAGTGTAAGGCAATGTTGGACAAGGGCGCATCCTTTCTTATGAAATATTTCAGCTTTGGGAACAATAACATAGACGCGGTACTAGTATTTCCTGCTGGCCTTAGCATAGTGCAGAAGAAATAAAAGAAAGACTTTACGAGTTGCACAAGGAAACTATTGGTTCGTCACCTGCTACAGTGAATACCAAGGCATTGAATTTCACGGACAGCTTAACACCGTTTCTCTTCATGGTGGACAAGGGTTTGTCTGGTAATGGAGCTCAATCAATCGCACCTCTAAATGTAATTAAGGAGGTCGAGAAGGACCACTTGCCCACTATCCATACAGCATGTCCTTCCTTGTGAACAGCAATCAAACATTCTGTACTGAAATGTATTTTATTTTAAAAGGGCCTAGTAAAATTAATGCTGATACGATCTTTCTAGTGAAAGATGAGAAGCTCCGATTTTCAACCAACTTTTTAGAAAGATAAACCGACAACATTGACAAGCTAACCAAGCACTGGCTTGTTTATTCTGCATCTGCGGATAATTTGTGTTTGGTTTAACTGTAAACGCTGTAACACAAATTCCAAATAGCTCCTCGTACAATCAAGTCATAAGAATGGGAAACACAAAGAAAACTATTTAAGGAAACAGGAAAGATCAAGAAGTAATTTTAAGGCTTATTCTCAAAGGTTGGAAGCTGACAGAAGGAACAATCTTGACAGATGTAATGATATTCAACATTAGTGAATTGCTCCTTAACTTGTTTGATGAAGTCATGCATGACCACATATTTCGTGTTGCAGGCAAGAAAGGACTCATTTGTCTAGCTGGGAATCTCGGACTGGGTTACCCTTATAGGACAAAATGTCTCTGAAGTCATATTGATGCAGATGAACAACGGCATATATTATGCCATAATACTTGACTGTACACCCGACATAATTCATAATGAACAGATGCCATTTACTGTCACATCTGAGGATGACGATGAGGGTGTAATCCGTGTTAAGGAACATTTCAGTGGGTTGAAGAATGTGACCTTGTCCACTAGTGAAGCCCTAACTGAAGTTCTCACTGATACTCTTCAAGAAACCAACACACGTGTCCAGAATTGCAGAGGACAAGAGTACAATACTGGTGCAAAAATGAAGGGAAAAGAACGAGGGGTTCAGACATGGTTCCATTCACTGAATCTTAGAACTTTCTTTGTCCCATGTGGCTGTCATTCATTCAAGTTTGCTGTGGCAAATGCAGCATCATTGTCTACACCATCAGTTACTTTGGGTGCTGCAGACTAGGTGTTGTTTTTTGCCTCTATTAAGCAAAGGAAGATTCTTACGAACCATGTCAAGAATTGCACTTGGAAGCCTCTCTCTGACACACAATGGAAGAGTCTTAAAGACAGCGTAAAACAGTAAGGTTTGATTTGTCTGAGGTGGAGACTACCTGGAATGAATTGGTGATGGAAACCAGCACGAGACACAGTGCCATGCAGACACTCTCGTAAGCTTACAGCAAAAAACAAAACACACTGTCAGCAGATTCAAAATAAACAAACCAATGCATCATTAGCTTCTCACAGTTGTCAAGATTTTTTTCTAAAAGGGTTTGTCTAAAATCATATTTATTATTCAAAAGAAAGATTGTATCAGCACTTTACCAGGCATATTTCAGCAGAGAATTTTTTACTACTGGTACAAGGCAGGCTCTGATGCATGGATAGTGTGCATGTTGTCCTTCTCAAGTTTCTAACACCTTTAGGTCTTAAACTATGTTACAAAAAGAAAGTAAAAGCAACAATGTAAGTAAAATCAACAACTTATTTATTTCTCTAAGTTACAAAGTGAACATTTAAGAAACACTTACAGTATTGTGAATTAAATCCCAAGCACTCTTAAATGTCCTATCACAACCCCATAAGCATAGAATATTTAAAATTAATTCCAATACTTTTGGATGTCCTGTTGTACCAACAGTCTTTAGTGTCCATTGAATGAGTTCACAACAATCCCAAAGTAATGAATTTACCCAGAATTGAATAAGCACTTTGTAACTCCAATGAATAATTTAAATAATTAATTCCTCTCAATTTATATCTGAACACAACTGTAAAGGACTGCACAGTCTAATCTTAAAGTAAGAATGAATTATTTCATTAACAAGTGTCCCATTTAACTCATCCGCACTTGACCTACACATGAATAATTTTGATGGAAAATTATTTCATTAACAAGTGTCCCATTTAACTCATCCGCA
Source organism: Megalonaias nervosa (assembly GCA_016617855.1). Taxonomy (NCBI): domain Eukaryota; kingdom Metazoa; phylum Mollusca; class Bivalvia; order Unionida; family Unionidae; genus Megalonaias; species Megalonaias nervosa. Next base: position 23,211 of record JAECUM010018522.1, on the reverse strand, counting down.
CTTGACCTACACATGAATAATTTTGATGGAAAATTCCATCAAATTCTTAAACAAGTAGGCCTTAACTCAAATTCTAGTAAAAAAAGTGATTAACCGATAGTTTCCGCATCAACTTATTCTTTTATTTCTTCTGCAGCAGGCTGCAGCTAGTTTGAAGTACTAGTACAGCTACAAAATGATTGTTCCCCAAAGCGAAATCTTTCAGTAGAAAGTGTGCGCCGTTGTGCATGCAATAGTGGCTCACGCTCAGCCTTTCACTTTCTATTTTGCACCCCAGAGGAGAGCTTCTTAAGTGGTATTTTTATCTATTAGTTCATACCTGAAATCGCCAAATATTTTACAGAAAGAGAAAAAGTCTGAACAATGCAAATGTTCAATTCAAATGAACTGAGTAACAATTGCTGAGAATACAAAAGTTATTAAAATACTTTCAATTTAAATTAAAGTTTTAAAATACTGTTTTAATCCGATTTCCAAAATACTTTCTTTTAGTAATTTTTATCCTATTCTTATATACCCTTTCTAGTAATGGCTGAAATTGTTAAATTTAGTTACCCAAAAGTATAATTAACCAGGCTCTTTTTGGCTAACTAAAGCTGGAAAACTCAAATTATTAAACTCAAATTTAAATCACAATGACACAAATTTATTATTTTTTTTTACTAATGGAGTGCAATTAAACCTTTTAACACCTTAGTAATAAAACTTCTTAAATAATTCCTTTCTAATAATGTCATCAATTTCTTAACTTCCAAATTTCACACAGATCACAAACAAAATATCTCTTCTGCGATAAATATCTTTGAAATCGAAATATTTAAATACAGTCAATGAAGAATCATCTAACTGAAAAGAGAAGAGACCATACTTAAACGTATATAAGTCTTTCACTTGACAAGAAAAAATATTCTCTTTTCTATTTCACTATAAGTTCTCACGCAAGATAAATTAACCATAAACAGTAATAAGGAATGCTTACTAGAATTTGTTGTACTGGAGTTTATGCCAGCCAGGACGACTTCCAGACCAAGAGACATGGCCACGTGAAACTGTACTTGTTCTATTATTCTAACTGTGTGCCCTGCGACATACATTACGACATCGTTGCAGCCGTCGAGTTGGTAAAGGAAGAGAAGAGGTAGCATTTTTGTCGACCACAAAGAGATGGTTACTTATTCCTGGTTAGGTATCCATGGTTGCACACAATGTATAAACTATAAAACATGGTACATGCTATTATCACTCTGCTCGCCTGCTTGACCTACATACTGTCAAAAGAGTGTATATAAAGTGCTTCGCACAAAGTGGCTTCTTAATTGGTTTTCAAACAATCACTAAAGTACTGGACCAAATAGCACTGTCATGCCAACATGTGCAGTGCATTTTAAAACAACATTCTCCACAAAATGGTACCTCACTAGCCTTGGTAGCTACAACAGTCACCCATATCGCCTGCCCTTTGCGATGGCAATGCGGACAAGGGTAATTTCCGTTAGCTTTGCAATAAAAACTGGTAACTGTATTGCTGATATTAACATATTCTATTAAAGAAATATATACATTATATGCACAGTTAGGATTAATGAACTAAATACAAATTCATCGATTCCAGTGTCATACTCACAAAGCTTCTTCATTAGAGTGGAAAGTAAAAAACAAAATTTGAATAATCATGAAAAAGATTTACACAAATTGTTTAGGCCAATGCAGAATCAATTATTTTATTTACAGTGTTTAACCAAGATGATGTTCTTTGTATGTATGTATGTATGTATGTATGTATGTATACTTTTGTATGTGTGTACAGTATGTATGTATGTGTGTTCTTTAATGAAATATCAGTCAAATCCTGCTTATATAGTTCAGTATAAAAAAGGTAACGGAAACAAGAAGAGCTAAAATCTTTAGGTTCCTTGCAAGGAGAACACATTGGGCACAACTGTAACTCTACTGTCTCATGTAACCGTCGGTGGTATCAGCTATTTCCCCAATCTGAGGTTTGCTGATTTGTAGATTCTGATAGTTGTTGATCACTCTGCTGCCGATTTTGGGTTTTATTATCATGAAAATAGTCAAGATGACTAGATGGACACTGATATTGACCTCGCTGCTGTTGTAAATACTCAAGAGGTTAACCTTATTTTTCATATCGACATTATCAGAAACCAAAGTAATTTAACCAGAATTATTTTTCTAACCTTAATAATTGCCAGCATCCACAAAAACATAACCATTATTACCAAGATCTGAAACAAGATTTCAGTTATATCCTGTTGGTTTCTGACACAGAAAATATGAAAAGATAGGCTATTAATAACGTATTTTGTTACAGATTCATCCAATAAGAAATACAGTGACCTAGATTTATAAGCTTAGATTCATTTTTACTATATTTTGTGTGCAGAAAATTGTCCTATATCAATTCTAGGCGTCAAGGTCAAATCTTTTATCAGTGACCGGTGGCAATATCTTCTTGGCACATTGATAATGACATTCTATTTTATATGTACTTTTAAATGTTTATCTAGCTTACAAAGAAATACTTTATCAGACACTAGACGGTACAACAATGACAAGCTCATCTGCAACTCTGGCCTGGTGATCACGAAACTATTCAGTTGGAGATTTCTGCTCAAAGTTTCCAACTGCTGGAAACATTACATTTGAAACATCATTTTCTACTGGCTGATAATGAATATCAAGCTCCAAAGTGTTATGATTTCCATGCCTTCAGTTCCCAGTTCAGCAAGTGTAATGCTAAGGGCTAAACGATATAAAACTCTTTTTATTATGTCTTTAAAATGTCATCGCATTTTTCCTCACATAGTGGAGTTTCCTCCACCTTAAGTCCCTTAAGACCATGTGACCTCAAGGCCACTGAGAGACTTAATTGTGCTATTAAAATTTATGCCACGGCTGTAAATTAATTTAATTTTAATCAGAAGTAAAACACTCTCTAATTGGAGAAAATTAATGCCAAAATTTTATTGAAATTCCCAGTTTCATGTTAGCTTTTTATGAATAAGACACATTGTGGCTTACATACATATAGGCAGGCATCAAGAATCAAATGTGCTAAGGATCATCAACTTAACTAGGCAGAATTCAGACAAGAGTGATCTATCTTTGATTAGAGAGACTGGTTCCAAATCCTCCACATATTACAGTTACTAGTGGAGCAGATATGACACTGTCAGGTTTTTAAACTTAGCTGCAGAGTGGAAAGGGTAAGAATTTTCATATTTTGCTCTGAATAATTAGTTTCATCTTTATATAGATTACACAATCATGATACTTTAGGAAAAAAGGTAAATGGTGGTGAGAGGTACATCCCCATACCCCAAAATAAGACCCAATCTCCCCATTCCCTCCTCGACAATCCATTTTTTTTTTTTGGTTCTGCTGTATATCTTTACCTGGTTTGGGTCTACCTGCGTATTCATTTCTTCTGTAACCAACAGCACCAGGTCTATCTCCTTTCTCACGCATATCTTCATTTCTAGAATCTGCATGGGTTTGATCATTCTCCTGGAACATAAATTGGGAGTAAAAACGAATGTCACATGGGTGAAACAGGAAACTTTTAACCCATATCCATCAATGAGGTTTTGCCTTCTATCTTAACGTACTGTATTCCCAGCATGCATGAAAGATCTCATCCTCATGTGGCTAACAAATTCCCAGGGGAACTATGTGAAAGAGGCCTTAGATAGTAGGTTGATCAAAAAGTCAATCGGCAATACACTGATGGGTAAGGACAATTATATTCTTACAAATATGATAATAAACCTGAAATATTGTCACATTTCATATTAATATCTGAAACTGAGTAGAGCAAATTTGAATGAATTTCGTCCATTTTATATTCTTAGACCAAAGTCATCAGTACATTTAAAGTCATAAAAGAGTCTTACTTTTGAGCAATTTCCAGAGGGTTTTGAAACATAATTACAGAACTTTCTGTCTCCAATAGGTTTTTTCACCTGATGACAGGGATATATCAAAATAGACACGAAGTAAATGACTAGACACTACGTTACTTGTAACATAAAATCCTTGAAGATTATTTGCATACACTGAGAAATTGACAAATCAGTTCCTCACCTTATCTCATTTAGGTTAGTCTATGGATACAATGTTACAAATTCTATATCTTAATCCTGCTAACTGTATTACAATATCTACCTATGTTCACCTCAGCTTGGCCATTTAAAGCATCATCATCGTTTACATCGTTCCCAGCCAGCATTGTCCTGTCCACTGGTATTGAGGCTTGAAAAATCAGGATACAAATGTTAATAAATTCATTTACTGTCCATAATCACCAAGAAAAACCATAATGTGCATTTCAGCATTTATTGTTTGTACTGATACTTTTATGTGGCGCGAAAAAGTGTCTACAGCAATTTGTAAGAAAACCATACATTCTTGGATATTCATACAGTTGAGTTTTATTTGCCTATCTGTGTGTGTGTGTGTGTGTGTGTGTGTGTGTGTGTGTGTGTGAGAGAGAGAGAGAGAGAGAGAGAGAGAGATTATACTAAATGATGCATAGTATCTTTCAAAATGAATAAGAATATTTTTCCTTCTTGTTTGTGTGTGTGTGTGTGTGTGTGTGTGTGTGTGTGAGAGAGAGAGAGAGAGAGAGAGAGAGAGAGAGAGATTATACTAAATGATGCATATTATCTTTCAAAATGAATAAAAATATTTTTCCTTCTGTCCTTGTCAATTGTTAATGTAATTTCATTGTTGCCAATTTCTTATTTGAGTATTTTCCAAAATATAATTCTTTGTGATTAATCAAATAGGATAGGGTATTTTATATGTAAATGCACGCTGCATATACCAAATGCGCTCGAATAAAGAGCTTTTTATAATTGCAGGAACTTGTTTTCTTTTTTTTAAAAAAAAAACAAAAAAAACAAGCAAACTAAACAACCGCTTGATCAACGTGCAAATTGTTTTTGAGGTTTTGATACAAATCTATGCCTCTAAACATTAAAGCTTTATGAAACAAACCTCCCTGACTCGTGTCTTCTTTATTTAGTTACCATGTTTATATGACCACTATCATTCTAACAACTTCTACATGAATAATTACATTATTTTATATGCATCATTTAGCATCTATCGGTGTTGAATCTTATTCCAAATGCCAACATCTGCTAAATCAATGATGCATGTGCAAATATATAAAGCAAATAACATGTACTGCCAATACTTTATTAGACCATGATGAACAGTATCAAATTCATTTCTAGGAAGAACAGTTAAGCTGTTTTTTCATGAAGAACAGTACCAAATGATTTTCCATGAAGAACAGTACCAAATGATTTTCCATGAAGAATATCATCAAATGCTTTTTGATGAGAAACAGTATGAAGTGCTTTTCCATTATGAAAAGTATCAGATGTTTCTTCCATGAAGAACAGTACAGTACAATTTTCCAAGAAGAACAGTATCAAATTCATTTCGATGGGGAACAGTGTGAAATGCTTTTCCATGAAGAACAATATGAAATGCTACTACATCAACATTTTGCCCCAGATGAAATATTAATCCAGGTCTATTTGTAATCCCTTAGGCACGGAATGAGAAAAACCACTCAAAATCGAAAATGTACTGGATAGAATGATGTCTCGCTTTTTTATTTCAAAAGGTTTCTTCTGACCACAGCAAAGTCTCTTTTTGTCGTCCCTATGTACTTAAATTATTCAAATGAAATGGTCAGTTCTAATGAACAAGTGATTTTAACCATTTTGGATTGACATATGTCTCCATCTATTATTATCTCAATAACAATACACGATTTGATGGACATGCGACTGTTTTGGCTGACTAGAGCTGGTAGCAATGAAAGATAATAAATGCACCTGTCTCTATAATTTGCTTGTGGAGTGGCTAAGTGGGGAGAGTGTGAGGGGGCTGAAACAGGAAAACCATGTCTGGAGGAGATTGGTAGCATGAAAACTCTTCCAAATAATCAGGTATGTTAACGGTATATTACCTTTTATAAGAGTTATCGATATGATGAACTTTAGAAAATGCTTATAATATATCCTTGATACAGATATAACAAAATATTTTGCCAGTTATTCACGTCATGATCTACACCCCACCCCACCCCCGCACAACGTAATATATGGGAAACTGCTAGAGACATTGAATGGTGATATTTGCACTATATTCCATCGAACAATTTAAAAACAACTCATCCCAGGTCCACGTTGCAAGAATATTCTCCTCGTGTCTGCCTCTACCCCAAATATTTCATTGTGACTGAATCAATTGGCGATGACGTATATAGTTATCTATAGATGACAGAAACTAAATTCATCCCCCATCAGAAGGAACAAATGCGTTTAGAATCTTAAATGCAGCCTGCTAGCAGCCGATCCAACAGTGAGAGCTGTCATATTTTTTTCAATACCGAGAGTGGCTGAAGACCACTTTTGGACAGGGTACCTTACTTGCAATATACTGTTTCGACATTACGTATTTGGGTTTACAAGTATATGCCTGAGACTCAGAGAACATACAAAACAGATGTATGATGAAAACTTTCAGGGCATGCTGGTTCTTCAGAACTATGATCCGCATACGACGCGGGTAAAATTTTGTAAATAACTATTGAAACCGTAAATACTATTCTGCATTAATGGCTAGATACCTCTTTATTGAAAAACTCTTCAATGCACACTCACATCAGCTCAACGATATATGTCATTTGTGTCAAACATTTTCAGAAACAATTCATGAATAAAACCTTTGGCCATCAGAACTCCTGCTGAGAACCAACCGGCAAAATTACACAATGCAATTCACAAATGAATTATCTACTCTGTTGCACCCTACATGACTAAGAAGAATTTAAAAGATGTGAAGCAAGAATTGTTCAAGCGTACATACTGCCAAGTGAAGGAAGATTAAAAGCAATTGCTACATTCCAGATGCTCAAAAGAAATATCCCAAACGACGCTGTTGTAAACTAAAGTGTGATTATTTAGTCTATATTTTGGCATCGAAGGACTATACTATTCGCATCATGTCACAATCTTTATTATTCTGAAGAATATTCAGTCAGATTCAATTGTTGTTCACCTTAAAACATCTATATACAACCTATAAGATCTAAGAGTGGAAACTTTAATGAAACACTCTGAAATGAAATTGCATTCTTTCTACAGAAACATACTGATATTGCAGAACTTCCCACGCAAAATTAAGGAACCATATTTTCCATCCAAACACGTTATGAGGAATAGTTTCTGGGAATATCACAATATCCTGCTGCACATGCTATGATTGTTGACATTCATCTGACATAAATATCACATTCATTACTGATAACGAGAAACAAAGCTAATCAATCAAAATTTCGCCTGGTCTTCAAAAAGTGTGCCTTGCAGGCGAGACAAATAACGTCATCAATATATTCAAGTGGATGCAGCAATTTTCTTCATGCAACATGCCTAGAAATAGTTAAAAAGTACAACTGACCATTACATTTGTGTAATTAAAGCGTATAGTGATTGACAAAAATAATTTAGCCGCATTTCGAAGCCAAACGGACCTTATAATGACCTAAAATCTCACTTAAATGCTGAAAACAGGACGTTTTATCTAACAAACCAAATTATATGGATTTCTGGTGTTTCATTGCTTTTAAATTCCATGTGACTTGGATCACTGTTTTTAAGAAAGTAGATCTGTCCTAAAAATTACTCCAGTATTCTTATCCCCTCTATTAACTAAGTGAGAAGTTACCACTGTGTACCCCATAATATTACCACTGATGAAAGACTAGACTATATTTCCAACATCCATCATCGCATTGAAAGGCCAGTAGTTTTCAGGATTGCTATGTTCACTTTCTAAAATTTGGGTTGGGTGTGAGCTTTCCTCCAATCATCAGGAACATGTCCGTCGTTTCAGAATTTTACAAGCAATCATATTAGGCAACAATTATTAATCCCTAGTCTACACAAAAATGTTTTGGATGACGTTTCCCTGGACCTGGAGATTTCTTGGTGTTTAATTTGTTCAAGGTTGTGCCACATCTGATAGAAACTGACAATGTATTTACTTTTTTAATTATGCAAACCCTTGCAGAAACTCATTTGAACTTGCCTGTTATATTTACTTTAGATTGCTACACTCCCATCCTTTCTTTATAATTAGTTTCAACTGTGTTTGTGATCGTACACTTCTCAAGAACACTTCTGCATTCTCTCTTCTATATACAGACATCTGCTATAATCTTCCTCAACCCTTCCAACAAGTACATGTGCTTTGTTGTTTTCCTTGCTTAGAACTAAGATAATTATCGAGACCTACTGTATGTATAGAGCTTATTCTTTCCTGTTTATAACTTTACCAAAAGCTGCCTCATATTCTAATTTAACTTCTTCTTGGGAACTAATTTCTCTCTCAAAGCATCAGATCTGACTTGTTTGGATCACTTTATGCATCTGTTCACACGTATTCACACGAATCATCCTTCCTGTTCATCAAATTGCAGAGATATAATCGCAGAGCACCGTAACCATTCTTATAATGAATGAGACATTGAAAGATAAAGACTATCTCCATAAATCTGCAAGTCACACTAACAATCAGATGGATTGCAATGTGTATAACTTCACAGACATGAATAATTCGTCATATAAACTTGGTACTTGCTCGTATCTGAATCTCGTTGATTTTCACAAGTCACTGACGATCCGCAGAAATACAAAAGATGCTTTATATTTTCCTATATTAATTTGCATTATTAAAATGTCAATATCGCCACAATTGAAATCATCAAAAATCCGTATATGGCAATAACGAAGTTAGCAGACTTTAATCAAAAGACCATTTATTAAGAAGTGTTTTGTTAATATCTTTTCTTACAGGAGTTTTGTAAACACATCAGGTTAGTAAGTTCTGTCCTTTTAAAACTAAGTAAATATATTTATTATTCATCAGTTGCTCTACAATCGCTTCCTCGTGATGAAAATTATACACATTTCCCATTGTCAAATGGTAATAACAACAACACAATTCAATGTATTTCAAACTGATCTATATGTTGGTCCTGTGAAAACATTGGTAAAATTTCTCACAAACTTATAATGGCCTAAATTTTGTCCTGTATCAAAAATAGCAATTCGTGTTTCTTTTAAAAAGCTACAAACAATTTATTCAATGTTTGTTTCAACCAAAGCTTTCCAACCATCGACATAGTTACAAACTCTTTGAGGATTGATTTCCAGAGTCTTTGCCACAGCCATGTTTCTTAGAATTAACAAATTAGTGTCTTTAATGAGATCTATAAATGGAGACAATACAATGTCTTCATAACTCCTTGCCTTTCATTCCAAAGTGTCCAAAACGTGAAACAAGATTAGATCGTCTTCTTAAGAGCTTATTATCTTTTCTGAAGTTTACTTTATTCTACGATGAACGCAGAGGAAGAAAAATTGAACTTTTACAAAGTAATTGCATTTTAAAATGTTATCTGTTTAATTTATTTTCACTTTGATTTTATTCTCAGATTGAGTATCACTTGAAACCCTCGTTCAATGCATGAATATGCAAATATTCGGACCAATAGAAATCCTTGTTACATTTACAAATTCATGTGATTGAAGATATTTTCAGAGTAAACCTCTACGCTGTTCATCGTACTTATTAGTCCATGCATGATATTGTTCACTTTTGTACATACCCATATCTGTCAACCAGTGCAGTGATGAAACCAAGCTGTGCTGCAGTACACCAAGAAACCATACAGGTAAATATAAAACCGGTGTAGATGCACATTTTATCCCCGTAGATTGTTGCAATCGGTTAATAAATGCAAACTGCGTGACTACTGTTCAGCGGTAGAGAGCTACTGGTGTGACGTTTGTTCTGTGGCAGCAGGACGAGTTCATGACGAATCAAGAATGTCAAATATCTGTTTTAAAGTTTGATTTATTTTTCTTCTTATTTTCATATTTTTATTTTTTATTTTTTATTTTTTATTTTTTTATTTTTCTTTGGTATTGTGCTGCAAGTTTAATAATTCTGAGAATATACTAGGCGATATAGCGTTATATCGATTTATTGTTATGGCGGAATTGCAACCCAGGAAAAATGAACAAATATTAATAGAATTTGGCTAAGCTGTAATTTAGAAATTGTAATTAATGGACATGAATGAAAAAAAAAAAATAAATCGAACACATAGAAGTAAGAACAACTTAAAAAAGTCATTATTTTAAATTGATGCACTTTATTGGGTAGTAGTTAAAATTAAATCCAAACCTGTTCTGCAGAAGTGTCGAGAGAAGCTAGAATTACAAATCGGCAATAACGATTTAACCATGCTTATTCCCCAGCTTAGCATTCTGCACAAATTTGACAATAGTATTTTCAAACGTTTACCTGAAAATTAGATGAAAGAGACTGAGTTAATAAAAAGTCAGATTTGTGAAACATTTACTTTGTCTTCATATTTTGGTTTACCACTTCACTGATAGACCAGCAGAACATTTATTACCTCATGATTTACACCTCATCCGCCTCGAAATTTCGAACAATCATTGTATATGATATATCCTCTTTCACACAAGTTTGTTTGGAAGTGTATATGCGCTCGATAGTAAATAACGTGTGTTGAACTGTAATAATGTGCGATAATACTACATAACGAAACTATCATTAATTGTAATTATTAGTGATACTAACTACCCCAATGTAGTACTATTTTTAGTGTCAGCCAAGTGTTTCATTTATTCCTTACTTGCTTTAGTCCCTGTTAAAGTCCGTGACCGTTTCGGAATTTCTTAACTACTTTCGAAATAAGAAACCATTTTTATCACTTTTCCAGATTTTAGAAAAAAGAAAATACTCCTAAATTCCGCATTAGTATCGGAATTTTAGTACTTATTTTAGTCTCGACCATTTTAATCTAATATCCCATCTTTTATTCTAATTTCGACTAAATTCCCTGACAACTTCCTAATTTTATTACTACCATATTTTATTTAAAATAATTGCAGAATTTTTGTTTTGACTCGAGTCTCTGACAATTTAATCTAATGTTCGCTGGATTTTCTAGACATTTTCGGAACTGAATATTATTTAAGTCATGGTTTTATTTTAATATAGTAATCTGGATTTATTTTTATATCTCATATTAGTTTAATAGTTTCAGCATTAGTTTTAGTCACATTCATTACAGTGTTAATAAGACTTGTTTGCCTTGACTATATCTTTTTATCACATCAGTAAAATGCAAGCAAATTTACCGACACTGCCAACATAATCTGATGTATAGATAGTGCAGCTTTATATATAAATAAAAATATATATGCATGTAGCCACTAGACAGTATTCTGTCAAAGAACTACCCTCCCTCTGATTGGTTTCTAAAATGGCAAGTGTTGGATGGTGATAGTGGGAGATTGTAACCTAAATATAGATCTTAATCCTCATTACTCCATAACTTTATATCGTGTCCTTATACACCTTTGTGCAGGTGTGGGTGCCGATCAGTAGACATGTGTGCTGGTCACAAAGACTGTTGTTCAGGGTGTTGGTAGTAGATGGTTTTGCTAGTCAGTAAGACTGTGTTGGTCAGCATGTGTGGGTGATTGTCAGTAGGTGTATGGGCTGCACAGAAACACTGCATATTGGTTAGTATAGAAAGGTGTTTATTAGTACTGTGCTTGTTGGTCAGTACGATTGTATGTTGGTCGGTAAACATGGGGTGCTGGTCAGTGACACTGAATTGGTTAGTAAAGTTGGTTGTTGGTCAGTAAGAGTGCAGTTGGTAAGTATGTGTATGTGCTGGTCAGTATATGTGGGTCCTGATCAATAGCACTGTGCACATATTAGTATCTGAGAATGCTGGTCATTAGGTTTGCATGTTGGTCATATGTTGTTTGCACTTATATTTCTCCTAGTCCCCAGACTGGACAATCATGTCAAACCTATGACATCTTCAACATACAAACCTATGACATCTTCAACATAACCTTTTCCCTTGTCCACAGTAACCAATCATACTAAACCTATAAACATTGTTAAAAATAAAAATAACTTTTCCCTTATCCATTGACTGGGCAATTACGTTAAACCTATAGACTAATGTTAAATTCTCCTTGTGCCCTATGAGGCCCAATCCAATAGACTGGGATAATGGTAAATGCATTTGTTCTCTGAGAGGCCCATTTGTTCCAAAATTGCCCCTATACTAGTCTGAAATTATAAAGTGCTTGCAAACTAGCCATATAAGTGACCATTCTGATTTAATTATAATGTTCCCACCCACCAATCATCATAGTCATTTAAATTAAATTGGTTAGGAAAAAAAATCAAACAAAAAATGGTGATTGGCAGAATAAATATAACTTTTAAATGTTATCCGCTTGGACTAGTGCAATCAGTTAAAATTGATGCCTACCCGGCTGATGAAACTGAGGCAGTGGTTCACTGAAATATTAATGTGCTAGCTGATTAACACCCCAGCCATTGAGCTGATTAAAAACCACTGAAATTGGACAGAAAATAGATAACAATAATTTCTCAAAATTGAGAATGTTGGATTATTTGCAGAAATAGCAATTGAAAGTTGAAAAATCTTAATGGGGATGAAGAATATGTTACAAATGTGTTGTGTTAAACTAAGAAACAGAAGGAAACAAAACTAACAAGTTCTGTCAAACTTAACAATTTATTTAATTCTTTAAGTTATAAAATGAAAATTTATGAGAAACTTACAGTGGATCTGAAACAAATTTGGAAGGCTTTGAAACAGTGGATAAGATCTAATGATACATATTGATGCAGCTTAGCTAAGAATGATGCCACAGAACAGAGGTGAAAGATCTTGGTGCCTAATCATTTCAATGTTTCTGTATTTTTAGTATTATTATCTTAATTTGATGCTGGGTCATTATTTTCTGCAGAAACAAGAATGGCTTTGATCCCTGGATTTCTTTAGTCCAATTATGTTAGGTGACTTCAGAGCTGATGTCACCTAAAGGTCTATCGATTTTTAATAATGGTTTCCATATTTGATGGCAGATAACATCATTTGTACAAACTTGAGATGAAAAACTTGATGCTAGGTTTTCAGTCAAATTCTCTTCAGTCATTTTCAAAATGATAATGTCCATTTTCTCACAGTGAATCAGTATGATATGTATCAAGGAATAAAGCCTTGATATCTTCTATAAAGCCTTGATACCTTCTATAAAGCCTTGATATCTTCTGTAAGGCTATATCTTCTATAAAGCCGCCTTAAAAGTCAAAATAAATGGCAGTTTTTCTAAATAATAACCATTTACATGTGGAATACCACAGGGATCAATCCTAGACCCACTCCTCTTTCTGATTTTCATACATGATTTGCCACTGAAAAAAGGCAACTGTATATCATCTACAGACTTATATGCATATCATATCACGCTATCAGATTTCAAACACCTAAAACCGGACCTAGAGGTCTCCCTTCAGATCGTCTTACTTAATATAGATTCTGGTGTATGGAAAATGGCATGACAGTAATCACAGACAAGACCTAAGAGTATTAAAGATTACTACAAAATGAAAGAGAGCAAAACTGGAAAATAAAAATTTGAATCTTCAGTTGAATGAAATCTCCATACAAATGGGCACCAATAACAAATTAATCATTGGGGTAATGACTGACAAGAATTTGCAAGGGAATAAATATATTCAAGTCACATGTCATAAGGGCAATTCATGAATGTGGTTATTTAGCAAGATAAGGCCATATCTATCAAGTAAACATAGGTTACAAATGCTATATACAATCATACCTAGACTACTGTAATGTTACCTTGGGAAACACTTTTTACAAGAATATTTTCAAATTGTTCTCCTTGCAGAAAAGAGGTTGCAGACTCGTCCAAGATAATGCTAAAAGCATCCCAAATGCAATGAATGATATTAAAATGTTAACACAAAGTGAACAAATATTTTTGAGAAAGGCTATTTATGCACAAAGTTTCAAATAATATGGCCCCATTATTTTTCAATGAAATATGCTAGAAAACAAGGCAACACTCCCAATTTAAGATCAATTTCAGTTAACCACCTTTCCATCCCAAAACCAAATAAAGAACTCTTTAAGAAAAGTTTCCAATATTCAGAGTCACTAATCTGGAACACAAACCCAAAGGAAATTAGAGAAAGAATAAAAATAAATGCATTTAATTATAATCTAATTCAATGGATTAAAGTGGAACCTGTTTGATTTGACAGATATATTACAACTTAGAGAATAAATTTTCTAACCTTCCATTCTCAGGTGATCAAGTGGTCAAAGTGCTCACCTTTGCTGATCAGGTGAGCTCTGTCAGCATCAGTTCAAGTCTCAAGTCTGGCCAATGTTGGTATGTGAGAAAGCTGCTAGTAACATCCTGTGGGTCAGTGGTTCTTACCAGGGCTTTCCCGGGTTCTCCCTTCACTAGCTATACTGGCTGCCATGTATAATCTATCTTGTGCTGAGAAATAGTGTTAAATCCACAAAAAATAACAACAACAACAAATTGTAGCAATAAACTTTTATTAGACCCTAAGGTCCATCAGGTCTGATTCTCAATCTCCATAACAAATGTGCAGATATGTTCATGGTTATATTTGCACCATTTGGTTTTAGAACCAATTCTAGTTTGCTTGACTTTATCCAACACCTGTTTAACCAATGATAGCACTGATAATATGGTCCTTTCTTTACTTTAAACTACATACACTTAATAACTATCCTTGGCCTGATGTTCCAACAATCTGATATCAGATGAGTTACTTTTATATGATTCGAAGTCACAATGATGAACAACTGACATGTGTACTCGACAAAGTTCAAAGGGTGTTATGGTAACCTCTCATGTGATAGGAAAATTAGCAATGGGCAAATGATGCGAAAAGTTAACCGGTGAACTCTGTCCTTTGGTAAATAAAATATATTTTCCAGTTGCATTTATCCTGTGATTTTTAGTACTATGCACTTGGCTAGATAAATAGGAGTTCATTTTGCAAGAAGTGTTTAAGAGAAAATCTGATGTCAAAGCTGCCACTCGTTCAAAAGTAACAAAATTTTCAAGATAGCCACTCTGGTGTCATGCTGGTAGTCAGACGCGCAGTATTTTAATTCAGAAAAATCTTTCATATTTCTAGTGTTCAAGTGAAAACACCATGTCAATATGACCATCCATTCAGAAGAAGTAGCCATTTACAGATTTTCAAGATGGCCATCAAGACAGCCATTTCTGAAGCTGGATCAGCATGAACTTAATACAAGAACAAACTAAATATTACGAGAAAGTAGCATATTTTTTTAAAACAAAATGTGTGCTGTGTAACGTCCCGAGCTTTACTTCAGTACAAGGTCAGCTTTGACTAGACGTCAACTTGGGATTTTAATCACAAGACAGGAAAGCTATTTAAGTTTCGAGAATTTAATAAACGCTAGTAATGGTGAATATTAACTGTGCAATATGAACGGATCAATAATGAAATCGTAATGTTTCAGTCAAAACTCTGAAATATGTCCAAACGAATTGATGACACCTAAAATTCTTTCTTTACATAAATGTGTGCCTCAGTGTAAACTTAAGAAAGTACATAATGAAATAATCGCTGAAAACGATTAATGTATTTCTCATATAAAAGTACAACCCAAAATAAATTGAATTATAAAACACATAAAAAAACGATACCACTTGAATGTGTTTCCCAGTGAGTATTATTATGGTCCAGAATGCACCAATACTTTGAAATATAAATTTTGAAATGTTTTTCTTCTTTGTAGCCAACTAAATGTCACGTTAACGTAAAATGGAAATATTGAATACTCCCTGTAAGAATACTACAATGAATGCTCCCTCCTATGCATGTTTAGTTATTTACCGTAGCAACAGTTCTGATATTTTAATATATGTATCTATCTGAATTTCCATATGCAGCAATTAAATAACAGCAGAATAGATTATTGTTTTATCACTCGAGTCAATATAGATGTAAGCAATCAGTTAAATAACGCTACTGCGGTATTGCACCGTTAATTCTACGGTGGTATCGATCTTCAACACTGAAGAATATATTGTAGGTTTATTTCATATCATTTGGAATATTATATCGTCTGTAACGGTTTATATTGTTATCTCTGTTGTAAGCATACTGCGGTCGTATTAGCTCTCTAGTTCTCCTATTACACATATGTTGTCTCTACCGGTCAGAATGCGTCTGCCAGAACACGGCGCACGACTGGTATTTATACCCTTGAGACTAATTGGTCTTACGCAGAGATTGATGGGAAAAACCTTGGTCGTAAGTGCGTGAGGGAAACACACGAGTAGTTCGAATGATACTTAACAACACCTTAGGAACGCTCAAAAGTATGATGGCGGGTGAATTGCAATTCGCACTTACATAAGTACTTTGGCAGTGGAATATCTCTATATTTAGAAACTTGATGTGAAGATATTCACATCAGAACTTCACCCTTTATCTCAGAAAACGAATATACTACGCTAAATAGTGTGAGAGGATTTAAAAGTGGCCAAAACACAACGACCAAAAAGACCGATTTGGACCAACATTCACAATGGGAGACAAACCCGTACAAAGTAAGTGTCAATCACAATTACCCAAATTAACAATATATTAATAATCCAAAATCACTAAACGTGATATTAAAATATTTGTACTGTTATTTATTGCGCCTAGCAACCCTACAAGTCATTTATTTCTTCATGTATGTATTAAAATATATCCCATTTTGTTGACCATTGATATAGACAAATGAATCACTGAAATCAAATATTTAATACTGAGACGTGTGAAAATTATGTTTAAATGAGCCACACACTACTTATATTTTATAACACCAGGATTTATTACATACTGTATGACCAAAGGTAGCTGTAATCAGAATTTTCACAATGGCCACTGTAGAGTATCAGTTATTTTGTTAAATCACATCAGGATCATTTTGATTCAAAACCAGCTACAAACAGTAAGATGTGTTTTATTATAACCCACATCATGATAGGACCACCATCAAGCAGAGCGGTGATAACAAGACTTTCAAGATCGCTGCAGTGTTGAAGGTCTGAGCAGTAACATTTTATAAGAAATCTTTTTATGACAATCCAATCTCACTATGGCCATTTGAGAAGTAATGATAAAAAGATTTTAAAGATGTCTTACAAATGGCAGCATTTTGATTTAAGTCCATGTACATATAATAAGAAATCTTTAAATGAAAACCCAATGTCATTATGACCATCCATTCAGGAGAAGTAACAGTAACAACTGTGTCAAGCTGCTGGCCATATTGGATTTTAAATCAATGCCATTTTCATGTTGACCAACTAGAGACATCATAAGAAGTATTTTAGAGGAAACCCATGTTACTATGAATATCATTCAAGAAGCATAATGAAAACAAGATTTTGATTATAGATCCTCTGGTACTTTTTTGAATTGGAACTAACTAAACTTTTTAGCTAAATCACCTTGACAATAAGATAATCCATTCAGAACCAAATGGCCAACATAACAGACCTTGTGTGTCCACACAGGGCCAATGATAATATTTTAAGGAAATTTTTTCATTAGTTTAGAAGGAGTGTAAATAAAAACTTGTTCAAAAGGAAGCATGCATGGATGCCAAATAATATTGATGGATGGACAACTCCTGATAGGCTATGACATAAACTCTTATGGCTTCTGTCCAGAAGAGCCAACAATTGTACTGGTACTACTGATGGCACAGGAAAACTATAACAATTTATTTGTCACCAAGCAATTTTAGAAACCAACATATTTCATCTATATATTTAAGGGGGCGCTCACCAGTTATTATGTACTTTTGAGAGAGTGATGTATGTATGGTGAAGTTGTTTGCATTTAAAACATGCACAGTGGAGAGAATGTTGGCATACCTCTATGCTACTTTGATGTAATGTGGCTGACATATCTTTGGATATTGTACTTTTGGAAATTGTAAATGATCTTAGCACACTGCTAAATAAAATGACTGCTCCCTTGTGCTCCAAAAATCAGCCTGAATTTGTCTAAAGTACACTATCCTTAGTAGCTTTTAAAATAGGGAAAATGAATTTTGCCAGACTAGACAATACCAGCTTCTGAAAGTGCAATGAATGAATTACCAAATATATAAAATGTAAAAAAAGTTATCGGCTCTTTTTTTTACAATTTACCTCTGAAGTTCAGGAAGTGAAAATGACCAAGTGGAGCTTGCACTTTTTGAAAGGTGCACATCTGGAGTAAGGCCAAGCTGTATACTCTATAACCCATATTACACCCATCAATCATACACCAAAATAAAGGAAATTAAAGGTTCTTTGAACAACACCTAAGATATACAAGGTCTTTTTTAAATAGTATCACTAGTGAGGAAACCCGGAGGAAGTCTTTTTCTTTAAAATTCTAACCCTATGCAAAATGCGAAACTGTAGAGCGCCACCTAATGTAATTATTAAAAAACTGTCAAAATGTCTGAATTGAATACAATCAAAACACAGTATAGTGCTTATCTTTACATACATGTAAAAATAATACTATAATTAATAAATTTATGTTGCAATTACTTTAGTCTTTTGTTACGTATCGGCTCGTTCAAAGTAACACAAAGAAAGGGTGACTACAACAAGCTTTGTAAATTTTAACAAAAATAATTTATTTCCCTAGAAAACACGGTGAAAAGGTAAATAGGTGAAACAAGACTTACGATTTACGAAGAAGATTCCAAAAATTTTTTCTAAAGTTGTGAAAACACATAAGTCCTGTGAATAAACAGTTCTAATTTGATATAGTCTGAATCTCAGTTCCGTTCCAAGATGGCGGATGATGACGTCAGACGAAGGCTAACACAAAATGTCCAGAATTTCCACTGTGAATCACAATTTATATTGTTCTGCTCCAATTTAGAAATAATTTCAACAAATGTCTTTGTCCAAAGCCAGTAGGGTTGTTCTCCAGGGAAAATAATTATTTAGAAAGTAGATAAAGTACAGCTACCACCACTAACAATACACATGTTGATTTACATACGTACGAATGAACAACTCTTTCCAGCACAGGAATACCTTTTCCTTAAGGTATTAGAAACTCTACAAGATGTTATGATGTGACTCTCAACTATGACTGACTACGACTATGACTACGACTACGACTGTGACTTTCTTAACGATAACTAAGCACATAAAAGAAACTAATATGTCGTTTCATGTACACACGCACGAAGGACACGTGTGATTTCGCAATCCATCTGGACATTACGAAAGCCTGAACAAGTATCAGCCAATCATTTACATAGCTATTGCTGAATGTTTACTTGCGACGAATTTACTATCATACAAAGCTCGTGCTGACATGAGTCACATTTACGTTTTAAATAAATACGATGTTTCTAACAAACTATTAGACCCATGCAAACATAATCATCATATTAATAATAACTACATTTAATGATGTAAAAATAAAATAAAAATGAAACAAAGAATTAGAAGAATTTAAATTTTAACACATATGTAATTTAACTACAGGGTCGTAACACTTTGAAAATTATTTAAGCATTTGTTTTCATATTTTCTTTCTTACTTTCTTACTAAATCATATAGACAATATCAAATCACCTTTAATTTTCTTACTTGACAGAATTTATCTTTTACTAGTAACCTTTATAATAACAAGCATTTTTACCCTTCTTTAAATATGTCCTGGTAAATAAAATGTGTAGGCTGTCTAAACAAACAATGATACACTACTGAATAGACTCTCATGTATTCTTATCAAAAGTTTAAAATGAAAATCAAATATTTACATTCACAACAATATGTCCATACATGTAATTAGTTAATGATATTAAAGGGAAAAGACAAAAGCATTAAGAAGGTAGTAAGACATAATTCAATGATAATATTTTTACATATATATCATTATATCACCAGTAATGACAATTTTAGAAGTAATATTAGTAACAATAAAAACAAGCACATATCTTATCCTTGACACTCTGGTCACCTTTCTATCACAGCTGTAAAAGAGTCTTGTCATGATTGGTTTACCTGTTGGTATTGTGTTTCTTTGCCTAATCCAGGCTGAACAATTTGGAAAGTATCAGTATTTCTGGTTATATAAGAAAAGTGAAATAAATGTTGCTGCCTGTCTGAAATGACTTATATTGTATTTTAAAGGTCTGCATAGGTGTTCTTTTATAAGTAAACATTCAGAAACTTCAAAGTGCTTACAGATACAGAAATCAATATTAGATAAATTGATGAGAAATTTCTTTCAAATGAAACAAGACTGATTCTACAACTTATAAATTACAATTTCCCCCAAAATAAGTTTTTATGAATATATATTGCCTATGTGTGGGTCCATGCATTTACAACTTAATGTATTTCACTCAATATATATAGGCTATTAGTTGAGTAATGAAAAATAATGGACCTGAGGCCACATCGATGAAGTCCTAATATTTAGCTATTCAAATGTGGGCACATGTTTACGAAATAAGGAAGTGGTGAATATTTGTTTTAAATACAGTCAATATTGCTAGATACTGACCTGTAGCAACAACATTTAGCTCATGGGACTATTTGTAAAGTATATAATACTGTTTAATACTGCAATTTACATTCTTGACATAGCAAATGATTTAATAAAACTACATTCCCAGTTCTAATTAAAAACAATATTCAGGATAGAATTAGCTTGCAGCAAAAGGAGTATTTCAAATTAATATAATTCTGTAACAAGAAGTTTGTATGAATCAGAACATGCTTAGTCATTTCTGTCAACAATAAAAAAACACCTAGGATATAATACCTTAGATGCCACTGTATATACATATACCTTCTTTGCCAAATAATGTCATGTACACATCACATACCATCTTTATCATGATAGCTTTCATTATGGTGACTTGATTGAGATGACTTCTTCTTGGACCCATGTTTCTGTATTCCAGCATTAAGTCACTAAAGAACTTTCTTTTACTTTATATAATGTGCAAATAATTCCATGAAGGTATCATAATACCTACTATAATTCAATTTTCCTTAGCATCCTTTAAATGTGACTTAGTTCTCAGCCATTTTTCTTCAATTTCTCCCTTTATACACTGTATTACTTACTCAAAGAATATCTGAGATGGAATATGATTTGAAAATCCAGGAGGTGTTCCAAACGTGAAGCTTATCCCTGACACAGGAAAAATTATACCAAACTGTATGATATCAGAACACCTGATTATCTAAACATCCCACATCTGCTTTTCAAAAATGATAGGTCCTCTGGATTTGTCATAAGATAATCTGGAGAAGATTTATTTCCCATCGTCAATATGACACTGAACTGTAACCCTTTGTAATGAAACGGCATGGACCCATGCAATTAGTTTAGTACCTTCATATATTTTATTATAAACTGGTATAGATAATCAACTACAGACATAAACCTGCATTTGTTCTGTGTTCAAATATTAAACTTGTGCAGAATGTAATACAAATATTCTCCAACATTGTTACATTACACACATATGAAGATACAAGTTCAGAAACTTAAAACCATCCTTTATAAGATTATTTAGCTTTCATTTCAGTAATTTAAAATGTCTTAGAAAAAATTAAAACCAAAGTACATGTATGATAATTAAAATATTACATACTCTGATCAATTAAAATTTACAACACTGTTAAAACACATTCCTTTCTTTTAAGAAAATGCAAACATTGCACATAACTTAGTGTTGAAAGTTAAAGAAACCACGATTCAGCTCATACCGGTATCTCTCTTTGAGTCACAGAGTATAGAGTATCTACTTTGATCTCTAACACCATCTGCTATAAAAACATGAAAATCTAGTGACCAAAGTTTACTGTCTTGGGGGTGGGAGAGAAGGAGAATAGAGGGGAGAGAGTAAAGAATCCAAAACTACTTTGCTTGTTGACACAGTCACAAATTAACAAAGCACAGCTGCATAATCATCAGGATAAAAGTCTTAAAACTAGTGTACAACACTGTGAAATCACATGCAAAGGTGAAACATCTCTGACATTAGTTTTCAACAGTAAATGTATAAATTTAGCATGGTCAGCTGCATTTTATCACCGGCTTGAAAACCAAAATCTAACACAAAATAAATACATATACATAAACATTTAATGCTACCAAAGTTCTGTGGTGACTTCTTACAGCTGAATTCCATTCTACAGCAACACAGTATATGATGTTATATTTAAAACTGCCTTGTGCATTAACAAATGATATTTATGGAACTTCACTTACAACTGATTATTGATGAATAGATTGTAACCATAGAATCACTTATCCTCTAATATTCTTAATAATTTGACATTTGACTGACAACAATTCTGGACTATTGAAAATTAATTGGATTCATTAATATTCATCACATAAGATTATTTAGAAGTGAAATTCTGTATATTAATTACATCTCCAAAGATTCAAGGCACTTTTTAATTTATTCAGTATTTCACAATAAGGATATAATGTGTATTAACAAAATTAAAGATAATTTAACAAATTGTACATTTTCAAAGTGTACCTTTCACAATAATACAAGAGTTCTTTACACAAATCTTTCTACCTCATCAAAGTTTTTTATATCTATTAATGCAGATTCAGCTAAAAATGTTTGTGCATCCATTGGAATAATTCCTTCTTTTATCATCATTTTATTCCGTATATCTGTTAGTGCATATCCCAAAAGATTATGTCCCAGCCATGTCTCTTTTGTCTGGGCCTTTGGATCACTGGCAGCCCGTCCTATCCCCCATATTCTATCATAGGGGCTAGCTTCAACGAGGGTCTTGGGATATGTACTGAACAGATGATTCTTTAAGTCTTTATTCTGGGAAAACTGAAATTATACATACAATATACACATCAGTTATTACAAATTATATTTTAAGATACAGATAATAATCACATGTTTGGTGCAGATGATATCACTGCAAATAATGTAACCTGGTCAAATGAAAAGTCTTTCTAAGCATTACAGGGAAGATGATCCTGATGCAAAGAAATGCAATTTGGCATGATCCAGAAGACAATGTGAGAGTGTTTCTCTTAATGATCACTCTGGCTCAAAACAAATGTAATATATATATATATATATATATATATATATATATATATATATATATATATATA